>CM034156.1:498416117-498572322 GCA_019776745.2 Taxus chinensis
TGTAATATAAGCCTATATCATATAACTGATGACCTAATATCATCAAACCCCTACTACTCTTCTTTGTTATAGTGAAACCTTGATTTAGGGTTATAAATCATATTAAAAATCTATCAAATTTGAAACATTGAAACTTGGTTATTATCACCTTGGTCTCCATTAGGAAGTTGAGAGGGAATATAACATGATCTTGTTAGTATGATTGGAGAGATAAATACTTTGAAACTCCCATTACTATGCCCTGTGATGATGACAATCTAATTTTAGGCTCTCAAACACTGTTAAAACTTCATTCCCCTGTTTTGAGCATAAAAATTTGATCAGAGCATCTCAATCTCCATCATGAGATGAACCATTTTGATTCATTTAGTGAAAGCTACTATCAACTAGCAATTGCCTCCCAATGTGCAATGGGAACACTGATAGGGAGAGAAAGGAAATAGTTGAAGACTGATGTATGAGAAACATATTTTTGAAATTAAATTTATTAATAAAACATAATACTTATTGTGTGAGATGGTTGAGAAAAAAACATCAATAATATCACTTCAATACCTGAATTTGGTTTTATAACACTTGGAAATATCACTTTGCCTTTTTTCTGACATTATCTTATTCACCTACTTATTGACTAACTTAAATCCTCTTGTTTTATCCCAACCTCAAGTTCACTAGGCCATAACCAATTTTATGGCTTAACACTTAAAGAATCACTACACATTATATTTAATACATCATTAGACTATCTACATACTACCTCCTATCTCAAATGAGTTTCTATTTTTAGCCTGGCTAAGTTCACGAGGCCAAGACAAGTTCATTTGAAGAACCTTTCTATAGGCCAATGAACATGTTCCTGATACTTAGAACAATCATATTTTCAAATACAATAGTTACCTTGGTCGGTGTAGTGTTGGTTGAGCGAGAAATGATTCAAAATTTCATTTATATAAACATGTATATCTTGACCCATTAAAGGCATTTTGAACACATCTAGGAGATCTCATATCAAAACATACTCTAATGAGGTTATAAAAAAAACATCGAACACATCCATCCATTAAAGCATAACTACAACCAAACTAATCGAATTTTATATGTACTTTTATTGTTGCCCTATATCACAAATTCATATGCTACAATCCAACCAACTATCAATTTCCAAGTGTACAATCCAAATTAAGGGCTCTATCATATATAAATTCATCTATTACTATCTACATCATAAGATTGGGATAATTGCACGTGGTTTGATCCCTTTTCTTAGTATTGGTATGTTGTGTAATGCTTATAACACTTTTGGGGCCAAAGTGAGGTCAATTTATCTCAAAATAGACTAACCCCTTTTTAGGTCCAAAGAGAGGAGAAGACATATATAAGTACAAGAGTGTCATCATAGTGATCCAAATCCAAAAACACATATATAACATATCCCAACATCATATTATAGCTTAGATCCCTGAAGGATACATTCATATATCACTTGATAGGTTCAAAAACAAACATGTCCCCCAACTGATGAACCTATCCTACACACATTTCCAGGTTCTAGGATTTCATAATAGTCTGAAAACAATATTTAGAACCTCCTCAACAAGTTTTAATCCATTATCATATAGCCTAAGCTTGGTAGAACAATGACTACTTCGAAAACCCTAATTATACTTTTATTGCTGTGTTTGTAACATATTGACCAACATGTTATTCTTGCATAATTAAGGATTGTTTGATTTGTTATCTTAATTTTCTAAATTATCCTACACATTTAATAATATTTAATTAGACTTAAAATACTAATTTCATATTACAACCACCTTATAATATGGGGAGTACATGTTCACATTTACAAGAGATGATGGATCTAAAAACTATAAAAAAAATAAGTGATTCCTTCAATGAGAAAAAATTGTCCAAGCCCATGCGGTATCAAAAAATCACTTCATAAGACCCGTTTTGTATTTTTAGAAATATGTTAGAGACCAATTATTTTCCTTAACATTTATAACAAGGTATAAATGAATGTATGGTGTTTAGTGTTTTTTAATACCTTCATATATAATATAACTAGCAATCAAATGTGAATGGTGCGATAGAGAAACTGAAGGGGGTGCATTGAAGAAGTTAAACTTGAGGGAGGGAAACATTGATAGAGGAAACACAACAATAAATAAGGGGTTTGAGGGAGGATGATTGTAAGGGTGAGAAAAATGTTGGGGGAACTAATGCGAAACTGTTTTTTATTGCAACTAGGAATGAACCACATGCCAATATTTTCAATCATTTGAAGGAGGACGTTGTGCTATACAGAGGTCATTAAGGAAATGTACTTTGGAGATATACTAGATTAAACTAAGGCATGGTAAATAGTTGATTTTCGCAATGTTAGTCCTTGTGATTTGTGAGTAGATAGAACACATATCAATTTAAGGGGATGTCTCTTGTGCATGTCCTGAGACACTTTAGAGATAAGGAGATGTGGAGTGGATTCAACATCCTATGTGGAGTGGATGTAGTAAATGAATTTGATAACCACAAAACATGGCCAATAAGGTGGTTTTGTGTCATCTCTATAGACCATTATTTTAGGACATTCTCCATGCTTATTAAGGCAATAATAGATATCATATGCAAGAGTTTTTGTTGTGGATTTGTAGTTGACAGCACCTCCTCAAAATTTCAGGTTCTTAAGAGTCATTAAATGTGAAGAATTGTCATGTGTATCTTTATTAGGAAAGGTGTTCATGACCCCCACCCTCTCATTAAATTTATCACTATGAGCAATGTTATTACCAAGGTTTGAACACACAACCTGATACTGCTCTTATAGAGATTACCTTATCAACTTGAATGACAAATAGAGGAAAATGCTAATTAGTCTTTAAGTGGCACTCATTGGTGTACTACATGGAGAGGCAGGTTGGTTGGTCGTAGTGCGTAGTTTCCTTTGCCTCTACCTATAGATAGGGAAACTTGCATATGTTTGAACTCCAAACTCTACATATGTTAGATACGTAAACTTTGTGTTAAGGGTTCTTCATGTTACTGATTTCATGTACATTTACGATCAAGGTTTCTCTTTAGTAATTATGGTTTCCCTCATCAATAGTCTGATGACACCACTTATCAACAAACATCAACATAAAACATAGACTTTCCATTTTCTTGACACGTGTCAGGCACAACCACTAATTAAGACTCTAGTTTTGAAACACCTATTGACATAATTAATGAACTTGAGACATTGGAAAAAGAGAAAAAAAAGTGCAAGTTCTCTTGGGTCCTCTGGTGCTCTAGCTCATCCAAGGTTATAAATAGGGAATGTTTCCATTTAAAAATTATAATTTGGGTGATTGGCTTAAATAGTATAACCTATTAGTGAAGCAAAAAATATGAATGTATGGAATCTATTGAATGCATGGATGTCAATCAATGATAATTGGAAGAGATGTAAGACCATATATCGATGCATGGGGATACAGTTAGCCTACGTGATATAGAAGTTCAGAGTGTTGACCAATGTAATGAATGCAAAGAGAAAAACATGTGGTTTGAGGGAATATATAAAGTCATGTGATCCCGTTAATGGCACAAGGAGATTCCATACATGATTAATTTTGAATCATAATACTTAATACAAGATCCATGATGGAATAAATTATGTGCTCGACGGATCCTCAATGCAAAGACAGATGCTTGTTGACCCTAAAACCAAATGCAAATCTAATACTAATTGAAGTCAAGGGATCAAGTTGAGCTTGAGAAATGTATGGTGTTCGATGTGAGCATGATGTAAAGCAAATCATAGGGGAGAGACGAGGCACATTCAATTGATGGGTTTGAATATTATATTTTGGGTTATTTATCATTACATCATATACCTATTTGAGATTTATTAGTTCAGTTGTGGTGGTCTGGGTCATGAATAAGGGAGGCAAAGATGTCATATCATCATACCCGACACCAAATTGAAATGGAAATATAAACACTAGAGTGTTCATATCATGTATGACTGTGAGTAGCATAAAAATGTGACATTGGGAGGCTTATCAACATTGTCATCTATCATCATCAATAGAATATGATTCCTGCACAAGGATCCTCTACATAATTTATGCTATGAAAAATAAAGCATGCCCAAAAAATACACTCTAATTATCTCAGAGAGGAGGGAACATGTAGTGATGTTGGTATAATGTTGTAGACAATATATGTGGGAGATGTGTGTGTGCAGTACTGGGTAAAACTACGGGGGACCTTTATAATACATATCACACCCCATTTTCACCATCAATGATATCATGAAATGGGATATAGTAAAGGTCAATATAAATTCCAAGGTGTTGTGGGTAGTGTTCAACACAACTTATGTGGGCCAACTACACTTTGCTATTGTAGGCAAGACTGCATGCCTTATTTTTTTTGTTAAATTCTACCTGACTATAGGCGTGGGTGGCCATTCTAATGGAGCTAGAGTATGTTTTCTCTTCAAGAAACATGACCTATCTATGAACAATAAATGGGTGACAAATATAAGGATTTCAAAACTTGATATTGAGGGGCAAATTCTCATCTTCATCTATCATCATCAAGAAACTACGATTCTTTGTACACGTTTCCTCTTAAGAATTTGTGGTATATGTGAGATCAAATGTGGTTGAATCATACACTTTTATTATCTTAGAGAGGAGGGAGTATGTAGTGATGTTGATGTAATACTGCAAACAACATGGGTAGGAGATTCATGTGTGAAGTGGATGACACAACAATGAGGGTGTTTCCCCTTCCTCTCACACCCCCATTTTCACCATCTTCAATCTCATGAATTTGGATGTGGTCAAGGTTAGTATAAATTCTAAGATATTGTGGGTGGCGTTTAAGGTAACTTTAGGCTAGATGCACTCTTGCATTGCATACAAGACTACACACCTTAGTTTCCTTACTATTGTCTTCTTCCTAATAAATGTGGGTGGCCATTTGAGTGGCGGTGGATTATATTCTTTTCAAGAAATATGGTATGTATACAAATAATAAATGGGTGGTAGAGATAAGGATATCAAACTATCAACTCAACCATGAGTTTTGCATAACATTTTCTCTATTTAGACCTTCTTTGAAATCCTTTTCCTCATAAATTCATAGTGCTCCAAGTAAATATGTACAATGAAAAGTTTAGGAACATGAAAGGAAACCTAATTTTGTAAGAAATATAGAGAAAGGGACATAATCATATATGCAACATGTATATTAGTTTGATGTAATGCTACAACACACCATTCTCATCCCCCTCTTCAATTTTGTTTTCTGGAACACTAAGGTTTTTCTATATTTTTAATTTTTTTATAGCGTCAATGTTTTTAATTACATGAAATTTAATTTCTTAGATAAGATGAAGACATGAATAGAAAGTTGGAAATAAAAAGGTGGCAATAAAGTACCAACTTGTCCCAAACCTATTTCGCGACAAAAATTTTTCCTACCCAAATAATATACACTATCTATTTTCCACTTTATCATCTTGATCTCACTCGCATTATTCATGTGAGTGTTATCCAAGTTTATATTAGCCAGAATAAAAATTGGGAAAATCCAATAGGTTATAGGTTTGAAACCCAACTGCGATGTTTGCTTCTTATAGTACTTTGTAACCCCCTATTAACTTTTAAGCTCAAGTAATTATAGGGAAACAGGTGATACATGAATAATAATCGGTAATTGAGCCACTCCATCGATTGATCATATGAGGGATGGGTAAATTTTATGTGTTGATCAAAGTCTTTATGTTGAGACTCCATACGGTTTCTTAGGTTGTGTACAAATTTCTCTCTAAGTTTAGGAGGGATTTTTACTAATAAAACCATCAAAGTGTACCATGCAATGTCTAGGTCTGAAAGAGGTTCTTTTTTATAGCAATACAAATCAAGTTCTTGGACACAAACAATTTAGCTTTCCAACTCATTCAATAACACCAAAACCATGTAATATGTTCTTAACTAAAGAAGCCTAATTTTTCTCTCAAACCTCAAAATGCATCAAACAATTGATTTAGTGGCTAAAGTTACCCTACACATGATCAAATGCATCTAACAAACATGATTAACAAACTCAAGAAGTTTCATACCTTCATTTTTAGCACATTCACCATTTAGGCTTTCAAATTAGCTTGTAGCCCTGCTAGAAGACAAATTTTACAAAATAGAAGGTTTCACAAGGTCTTATCTCTCACTGTCAAGTTTTTCAAATACACTTTTAGACCATTAAGCTTATTAGAAAGTTTTAAGACTAAACTCGAAGCCAATTTATTTTTATTCTCCTTCTACCGTTCACAATTAAGACTAATTAGTAGCCCTTAAAACACCTAAATTTTGTAGTTGGGAACAAATTGTTAACTTTCATGATGGAGACTTTATCTTTCTAGATACCCATTAAGGATTTCTTGTTTCATGTTCAATTTCATTCTCTAACTCGTAACACAACTCACCCAATACTTATTTCTTCTCTCGAGGCTAGGTCTCTTTAGGTCTTCTTAAGAGTTTCAAGTAGCTCATTGGGTTATATTGTTTATCCACTGGTTTCAACCTTCTATCCACCTTGCTTCATATATAACAATCTTGCTCAAGTTTACTTACCCTTTTCTCCAACTATTATGTTATTTTCCCAGTTTTGGCTTCTCAAGTCTTACTTGATCTTAACACCATTGTCTTCTCTATACCATGTTCTTAACCTTTCCTTACTTTGACTTTGTCTAAGTTTCTCATCTAGCTCACCTTTGCATTGTCACTCACACCTCTCACTCAAATCCCACAAATCATTCATTTACTCTCATTCAAAACACTTCATACAATCATTTACTTACTTTTCTCAAGCTTCAAAGGATTGTAGCAGGACAATCATGGATTCTTTATAATGATGAATCCATATAGATTTTATGAGTTTATCAAGGCTTTATAAACACACTAACAACCTTCCAAACATGTTAGATTATTGATTCCTTGTAGTCTTTTCTCATAGGATACTGTTTCAAGAGCATGATTATGATTGTTCTAAATTTCTACACAACACTGTGCATTCATTTCCTTCTAGCCATTTAGTATTTTTTAGTTCATATATTATTTCTTATACCCCTTACCACTTTAGTTCTCTCTTTCCATATTATCAAATGAAACGACAAACTTTAAAGGCATGGAATAAGACTTTTTCACAAAGAAGGTTTCCTTCAAAGTCCTCAAAACAGGGTGATTAACACAATCGAGCTTGAATTTGCAAGTTTAGGTTATAAGACTTTCTCCCATCACCATGAAACTTCAAACATACCTTCTTCACCCCTAGTGCTCCCTTCTCACCCATGGTTTTCAAATTTCCAAGGTTTTTATGCAAGTTATAATAATTCTTATGTTTACTAAACCCTCAAAACATGATATAAGAGATCCAAGACTATATTTTTAATCTCCCACCTCTCAATTCAAATCCAATTCCTTATAAAAGTCTTCTCTCACCTTTCTCAACCTTGTCAGACCTTACTTATGAATTTTTAACACATTCTATTGGGTACTCCACAAGATACGTGTTTTTCTTCTTTGTTTCAAACCTTATGGACAAGAGTATGCAAACTGAGGCTATAGAATATTTAGGAATTTTTCTATTCACTTTCATGAATTTAAAAGCTTACTTCAAATCCCTTGGATTACACTCTACAAGACCCATTTTGAAATCATTCTTCAGGATTTCCGCAACTTGTACATCCTTTGAAATCTTGAATGACCTAAGTAATGATTCTCAATTAAACATGGAATATATACAATCACCAAGTTGAACTATAATAACTTGATCCTTCACAAATATTTTAGGCTTATTGCACTTTTCTACACATGTTTGAATACCATTGTTTATCATATCCAACACTAAGTGAGATAGTGTTACATTTTATATCCAGTTGACAACGCCCTATCGTCAATTCCTTCAAGGGTTTAATGAAGAGTTAATATTTCATAGAAGCTACTTTACCTCATATTCCCCACCAACAACTATGTTTTATTCATATGCATATGGCCCCTGATGAAACTTCACTTATTTGTTCTCACTCACGTGTATGTCTCCATCAAAAATCCTATAGAGACATTCTTACACCTATAATATCATTCAACAAGTCAAATGCCTAAATAATGATCCATCCACAAGTTCTACATACATTCATCAAAACAATAGAATGATAGCTCCAAGGAAGTCATTTGATTTATCAACTACGATGGCCATTATAAGGCTTTTTGATCCATTTGGCTCTAAATACAAGATTTATTCCTTCCACTACTAACTATATTTCTACTCACATTATCTTCCATTTGAATGCTTCTCCATGATTACACAAGGAAATAGAGAGGTAGTTAGGTTTTAACCAACTAGTTTAACCCAACGCTGATTAGACTAACCATAAGCAGATTAGAGTCATGTTAGGATCAAGTAAGTCATCTTATAAGAGAATTCGTGTTCTATGACCCCATTTTTCCTCATTTATTTATATTTTTCTATCACCTAGACCTCTAACACACCTAGCATACAGAATTCAAACATTTGAAATGTGGTTTTGAAGGGAAACTTTAAAATACCACTTATTACATGCTTAAAGAGTCCAAATGGACTTGATACATGTCAAGACACCCAAATGGACCTTACACAATCATATGACAACTAGAAAAGCTGAAATTTTAGTAATTACAAGTGATGCTCTTGCATCATACTCCCCAAGTGGAGAGAATTCAACTCATTTTTGTTTTCTTTCATGTTTCCCAATTTCTTTACTTTCATGGCTTTATTTTATTCTTCTTGGGTTGAGCTTAATCCTTCTTGATTCCCTTTTCTCTTTGCATTGTATTTGTATCTTCTTGTTTACTTGCTTTGTTTGCTTCTTCTTTGTCTTTGTCTTCATTCTTTCTTTGCTTTTCTTCTTCCACTCTCATTTGCCATATGAAATCAAGTTCATGTTGGTCTTCATCTTCCCATGGTCTCTTCCAATATGATTTAACTTGGTCTTCATGCTCTTTGACCTCTTCTCCATCATTTAAAATCTTCATAAGCTCTTCCTCTGCTTGCCTACAGTCTTCTTCATCTTTTAATAGGTCTGAATTATTTGACTCCATCATGATTTGCTACCAAATCAGCTCTTCATCTACTGTAAGTTCACCTTCTTCTTCTTCATTAGTTCTTTCATCTTTACTTCTTTATCTTATATGGCTTCATTCAACACAATTCTATTTGTTTTTACTTCTTCATTAGCTTCACCTGCATTCACACATGACAAGGAAAGATTATATTGAAAATATGGAGGTCATATATCCTCATGAGAAGCTCCTTTTATGATCTCTTCCTCATCTTTGGTTCTTAAGAAGAAAAAATTTGAGAAATTTCAATTGGTCGAGATGAATTTTTAGCTATATACTAATTTAAGTTGTCCTTAAACCCTTAAGTTGTCTAAAAGATTCAAATCTCCATCTTATAGATAGATAATGCAATCATATAAAATTGCAAAATCAATTCATACCCTTTCGGAGATGGAGATGCTTTCATTCGACCCTTCCTCTCTTCAAATAATATCATATGAACATTAGAAAATATAGATATATGTACATCTTGCATAAGAAGTGAATCCGGAATAGGCTTACTGAACAATCCCCCAGTCATGTTTGACATTCCAAATTATATACATGTAATATTTTCTGGTAGGATTTATATGGATTGTCCAATTATGAATATACAAATAGACTTATTAAAATAAAGAAAGATAAGACCTTACCCTTCTTTGAACTCAAAGAAGGGCAAGGTCTTATCTTTCTAAGTTTTCACTTTTATGGCTAGAATATAGAGAGTTGGCACTCAACCCCATCTATCCGATCTATATCGTTCCTATTCAATATAATATAGAGGGTAGCTATATAGACTCAACACTCCCCCTGCCCCTCCCCTACCCTACCCTACCCTGAACGATATATTTGGCTATCGAGAGGAGGGGGAGGAAAGACAACTAGTCAGAGGGCAGGCCCTCTAGATATACGGGCGGTCAGGTAGGCAGCGAACCAGACTCTGACATATAGAATATATATTATTGGGGTTGGGGTGATCTCTCCATATCAAATTAGAATTCCAGCTCGTTCATATCTATATAGAACTAGAGGACCCTCTGTGCATGTCATCACCATACTTGCAATAGGTAGATTTCCATTCCCCTATCTAGAATCGAAAGAGGGACCGAAGGGCTCTTTTGCTGAAAGGGATTTTTTTAATGAAAAAAGTAGTTCTTTTCTTTTTTATCCTTTTCATTTGTGTTTCCTTTTTACCCTTTCTTAAATAAATTCCCTTCTATGTCGATCGTCGGTTCTGCAGCCCCATCTATAGAATAGGTAGGGTGCCCGCCCCCACCTCGTCATATAGATATTTGATATTTGATATTTGATATTTTGATATTTCTCTCTATGGGGTGGTGCTCTGTTGTCCTTCTTCTGAATCTTCTTTGGTATCACAAGATGTTTCTTCACTTCTCAAGCACTCTTCACCTTCATAATCTCTAAGAGAAACCAAAAAGTTTGCTATAATCTCTTCTTCATCATATTGTTGACTGTCCATCCATACTATCTCTTTGGTTACCTTTTGTTCTTGCTTGTTTATCATCTTCCTCATTTGCTTCACCCTCTTTTCTTCCTTTCTTACTCTTTCTCTAAACTTCATTCTTTTCATTCTCTCTACAAGTAACCCTATAGCCCACTTAGCTTTCTTCTTAATCACTATTCTAACTTGTTTCTCTTCTTCTCTCATTCTTCCCACCATTTCTACCGACTGATCCACATCTCTTTTCAATTCTTGTATCTCTTCTTGCATCCATAACTCTCTATTTATTGTTAATTCTTTCATCTTTTCTTCTTTTCTCTTCCTCCCTTTTTCCTCTTTCTCGTTCTTCTTGTGGCTCATTAGCTTGATCAATACCTTACTCATCTCTATTGCTCATCTTTTTTTCACCTTGTTTCAAGTCTCACTTAGGTTCTTTTTCACACCTAATCTTTTGACTTTATTCCTTCTCTGATACCACCTGATAACAACACAAATAAAGTTCTTGGACACAAATAAGTTAGATTTCCAACTCATTCAATAATACCTGTAGACACCCTAATTTCACATCTATCCTAAATCAATTAATTTCCCTTCCTCATTTCCCACAAAAATACACTTCGAATTAATCAAATATAATTTGATTAATTATCCATTTCCAAATCTAAAAATAATCTAATCCTCACAACATGTCATTATTCTCCATGTTTTTCCACTATTGAATTAAAAATTCAAATTCAAATCCTCACCCACCATTCGTGGTCCCCACTCACCTAAAATCCTCCACTTATGAATTAAAAATATAATTCAAATCCTCACCCATTCTTCGTGGCCCCCACTCACCTAATATTGCCCACATTTTCAAACCATCCACCTAATCTTGCCCACATTTTCAAACCATCCACCTAATCTTGCCCACATTTCAAACCACCCACTTAATCTTGCCCACATTTTCAAACCATGATTACTTAAATTAATTTAAGCTAATCACTCCCTCAGGCTATAAATACAACCTTACCCCTCCCCTCTAAAGACACGGAGAATAAGCTTTCATGCCATATCTAAGTTCTTGCATCCTTTGAGAAAAGAACATCATTTTGCCTCATCCTAATGCCAAAATAGCCTCATAATCCTTTTTCCCATCTAGTGCAAAGTAAGAAGATCGTTGTTGCAGGAAGGTCTTGCTCCGTCTTGAAGAAAAGCACCTACATATCACAAAATCAGGGCTCAATCCAAGTTTCCTAGCCCATTCTGAGGTTTGCTACGGAACGCGAAGGAGGAGGTATGATTATTGGTATTTTACTTCCTTGTTAGTAGTATTTTTCATAGCTTACATTCTGGCACCTTCCATTAATGTCACGCCAGAATGTCTTGAGGATACCATGACATCCGTCACTCACCACTTTCTATTCTCCCCAACAAACATTCACTCTACCTTTTAAAAAGTAGATTGAATTCCTCCCCCATACCGTCTACTTTCTTTGAAAGGACACTACTTTCATAGTACCCTTCCAAAGAGGGGGCAATGTAGACACCCCAATTTCACATCTATCCTAAATCAATTAAGTTCCCTTCCTCATTTCCCACAAAAATACACTTCGAATTAATCAAATATAATTTGATTAATTATCCATTTCCAAATCTAAAAATAATCTAATCCTCACAACATGTCATTATTCTCCATGTTTTTCCACTATTGAATTAAAAATGCCAAACTATTGTGTTTTCAAACAGCAAGCAATCATGTGGATTCAATTGTTTTGGCTTATGAGGTAACTTCTTCAGGAATGATCATTGTTTCATGCGATCATACAAGTATGCTATGAAATGGTGGATGCAGGCTCTTATTACTCCAAGAAGATGCGTCCTCCGATATACCCTAGTCCTGATATACCTAATTCTGTATGGGGATAGAATTGGTACGAGGAACCCTTAGAGCACTGGAGGAGAGACTCACCAATTCTTACTTTGCCTGTTTCGGAGTGAATCACCACGTCCAGAACAGGTTTTTGTGAAAAGGTGGAAGGTGATGGAGGGATGAATGTGTATGGTGTCCTTATAACTCCCCGAAGATTTACAGGGACGATGCCCAGGCTTCGTTGTTACAAACTATTTAGGTGTGACTCGCATGCGCTGCACGACAACATTACCTGTAAGTGAAGAGCAGCGGCGAGGTAAATACCGAACGCTGTGATGAGACTAGGTCTCAAAGTGCAATGCAGATGCAAATGCTGTTGGATTGCTATAAATACAAATTTACCCCTCCCCTCTAAAGACATGGAGAATAAGCTTTCATGCCATATCTAAGTTCTTGCATCCTTTGAGAAAAGAACATCATTTTGCCTCATCCTAATGCCAAAATAGCCTCATAATCCTTTTTCCCATCTAGTGCAAAGTAAGAAGATCGGTTGTTGCAGGAAGGTCTTGCTCCGTCTTGAAGAAAAGCACCTACATATCACAAAATCAGGGCTCAATCCAAGTTTCCTAGTCCATTCTGAGGTTTGCTACGGAACGCGAAAGGAGGAGGTATGATTATTGGTATTTTACTTTCCTTGTTAGTAGTATTTTTCATAGCTTACATTCTGGCACGACCCGGTTACTTTCGATCTATTACCAGTAATTTCTCAATTAGTGGTTTTATCTGTTCTTTGTTTAGTATTGTTCATTATTATTTCCTTTTCTGTTCCTTATGGTCCTTCTTGGTTAACCTTCACGCTTTGGGTAGTGTTTTTGTTGTGTGGTGTCTTGTGGTGTATCTGCAGGTTATAGCAACAATGAAACTCTGAAGCTCATTCTGTCTTTGATCTCCTCGGTGCTCGGTGCTTAGTTCCCCGTTTTGATTTTGTTATTTACTCATCATCTGTAGAAACACATGAACTAGCCATTAGTTTATTATCTTACTGTCATGGGACAACCAATCCAGAAAATATATTTATTTATTTCCTTTTGCTAAAATAACTGCTTTGTAGGAAGTTAATAAATTTGAATTATTTGGAGATAAGCAAGACAGAAGGAACAATTTACACATTGTTGTTTCCCGGAATATAGAGTGCTTTCAAGAATAGAAGTTCTTTAAATGGAAAGACAAAAGTCAGAGGGTCAGCCCTCTGATATACGGGCGGTCAGGTAGGCAGCGAACCAGACGTGACCTATCGAAAGTATTATTATGGGGTTGGGGTGATTCTCATATCAAATTAGAATTCCCAGCCGTCATATCTATATAGAACTAGAGGCCCCTCATGTGCATGTATCACCATAATTGCAATAGGTTAGATGTCCTTCCCTATCTAGAAGCGAAAGAGGGACCGACGGCTTCTTTGCTGACGGATTTGTTTAATGAAAAAGTAGTCTTTCGTTTTATCCTTTCATTGTGTTCCTTTTTACCCTTTTAAACAAATTCCCTTTCTATGGCGATCGTCGGTCTGCAGCACACAAGAATAGTAGGGTGCAGGCCCCCACCTCGTCATATAGTATTTTGATATTTGTATTGATATTTTGATATTTCTCCTCTATGGGGTGGTGCTCTGTTGTCCTTCTTCTGAATCTTCTTTGGTATCACAAGATGTTTCTTCACTTCTCAAGCACTCTTCACCTTCATAATCTCTAAGAGAAACCAAAAAGTTTGCTATAATCTCTCTTTCATCATATTGTTGACTGTCCATCCATACTATCTCTTTGGTTACCTTTGTTCTTGCTTGTTTATCATCTTCCTCATTTGCTTCACCCTCTTTTCTTCCTTTCTTACTCTTTCTCTAAACTTCATCTTTCATTCTCTCACAGTAACCCTATAGCCCACTTAGGCTTTCTTCTTAATACTATTACTAACTTGTTTCTCTTCTTTCTCTCATTCTTCACAACATTTCTACCGACTGATCCACATCTCTTTTCATTCTGTATCTCTTCTTGCATCCATAACTCTCTATTTATGTTAATTCTTTTCATCTTTTCTCTTTTCTCCTTCCTCCCTTCTTCCTCTTCTCGTTCTTCTTGTGGCTCATTAGTGATCAATACCTTTACTATCTCTATGCTCATCTTTTTTTTCACCTTGTTTCAAGTCTCACTTAGGTTTTCTTTTTTCACACTAATCTTTTTGACTTTATTCCTTCTCTGATACCACCTGATAAACAACACAAATAAAGTTCTTGGACACAAATAAGTTAGATTTCCAACTCATTCAATAATACCTGTAGACACCCTAATTTCACATCTTTCCTAAATCAATTAATTTCCCTTCCTCATTTCCCACAAAATACACTTCGAATTAATCAAATATAATTTTGATTAATTATCCATTTCCAAATCTAAAATAATCTAATCCTCACAACATGTCATTATTCTCCATGTTTTCCACTATTGAATTAAAATTCAATTCAAATCCTCACCCACCATTCGTGGTCCCCACTCACCTAAAATCCTCCACTTATGAATTAAAATATAATTCAAATCCTCACCATTTCTCGTGGCCCCCACTCACCTAATATTGCCCACATTTTTCAACCATCCACCTAATCTTGCCCACCTTTTCAACCATCCACCTAATCTTGCCCACATTTTCAAAACCACCCACTTAAATCTTGCCCCACATTTTCAAACCATGATTACTTAAATTAATTTAAGCTAATCACTCCCCTCAGGCTATAAATACAACCTTACCCCTCCCCTCTAAAGACACGGAGAATAAGCTTTCACTGCCCATATCTAAGTTTCTTGCATCCTTTGAGAAAAGAACATCATTTTGCCTCATCCTAATGCCAAAATAGCCTCATAATCCTTTTTCCCATCTAGTGCAAAGTAAGAAGATCGTTGTTGCAGGAAGGTCTTGCTCCATCTTGAAGAAAAGCACCTACATATCACAAAATCAGGGCTCAATCCAAGTTTCCTAGCCCATTCTGAGGTTTGCTACGGAACGCGAAGGAGGAGGTACGATTATTGGTATTTTACTTCCTTGTTAGTAGTATTTTTCATAGCTTACATTCCGGCACCTTCCATTAATGTCACGCCAGAATTTCTTGGAGGATACCATGACATCCGTCACTCACCACTTTCTATTCTCCCCAACAAACATTCACTCTACCTTTAAAAAGTAGATTGAATTCTTCCCCATACCGTCTACTTTCTTTGAAAGAACACTACTTTCATAGTACCCTTCCAAAGAGGGGCAAATGTAGACACCCCAATTTCACATCTATCCTAAATCAATTAATTTCCCTTCCTCATTTCCCACAAAAATACACTTCGAATTAATCAAATATAATTTGATTAATTATCCATTTCAAAATCTAAAAATAATCTAATCCTCACCACATGTCATTATTCTCCATGTTTTTTCCACTATTGAATTAAAAATGCCAAACTATTGTGTTTTCAAACATCAAGCAATCATGTGGATTCCATTGTTTTGGCTTATGTGGTAACTTCTTCAGGAATGATCATTGTTTCATGCGATCCTACAAGTATGCTGTCCACTGGTGGATGCAGGCTCTTATTACTCCAAGAATATGCGTCCTCCGATATACCCTAGTCCTGATATACCTAATTCTGTACGGGGATAGAATTGGTACGGGGAACCCTTAGAGCATTGGAGGAGACTCACCTAATTTCTTACTTGCCCACATTTCGGAGTGAATCACCACGTCCAGAATAGGTTTTGTGAAAAGGTGGAAGGTGATGGAGGGATGAATGTGTATGGTGTCCTTATAACTGCCCGAAGATTTTCAGGGACGATGCCCAGGCTTTGTTGTTACAGCTATTTAGGCGTGACTCGCATGCGCTGCACGACAGCATTACCTGTAAGTGAAGAGCAGCGGCGAGGGTAAATACCGAACGCTGTGATGAGATTAGGTCTCAAAGTGCAATGCAGATGCAACTGCTGTTGGATTGCTATAAATACAACCTTACCCCTCCTCTAAAGGACACGGAGAATAAGCTTTCATGCCATATCTAAGTTCTTGCATCCTTTGAGCAAAGAACATCATTTCTGCCTCGTCCTAATGCCAAAATAGCCTCATAATCCTTTTTCCCATCCAGTGCAAAGTAAGAGGATCATTGTTGCAGGAAGATCTTGCTCCGTCTTGAAGAAAAAACACCTACATATCACAAAATTAGGGCTCAATCCAAGTTTCCTAGCCCACTCTGAGGTTTGCTACGGAACGCGAAGGAGGAGGTACGATTATTGGTATTTTCCTTCCTTGTTAGTAGTGTATTTTTCATAGCTTACATTCTGGCACACCCGTTTACTTTCGATCTATTACTATTAATTTTCTCAATTAGTGGTTTTATCTGTTCTTTGTTTATTATTGTTCATTATTATTTCCTTTTCTGTTCCTTATGGTCTTCTTTGGTTAACCTTCACGCTTTGGGTAGTGTTTTTGTTGTGTGGTGTCTTGTGGTGTATCTGCAGGTTATAGCAACAATGAAACTCTGAAGCTCATTCTGTCTTTGATCTCCTCGGTGCTCGGTGCTTAGTTCCCCGTTTGATTTTGTTATTTACTCATCATCTGTAGAAACACATGAACTAGCCATTAGTTTATTATCTTACTGTCATGGGACAACCAATCCGGAAAATATATTTATTTATTTCCTTTTGCTAAAATAACTGCTTTGTAGGAAGTTAATAAATTTGAATTATTTGGAGATAAGCAAGACAGAAGGAACAATTTACACATTGTTGTTTCCCGGAATATAGAGTGCTTTCAAGAATAGAATTTCTTTAAATGGAATGCATTCATGGGTTTTTTTAAGGACTTGGCCTGTGTCAATGGCCAATTTATAAGCTCCAAACCTAAAATTACCTATGATTTTGTTGGGCTCAAATTTGTCTTGTTTGTCTCGTTCCTTGGGTGTGTTCTTTCGAGTTTCTTTGAAAATGAAATGATTGACCTTAAATTTTCTAGGTTTGAATTTTTTATGGTGGTTATGTCGTAGCCAATTTTGATATACTTGAAGATGATATAGGGAATTAAGTCGTTTTTCATCAAGAAGCTCAAGTTCATTAAGGCGTGACTGTTGATAATAATCTTTATTAATTACATCTTCGAAGGATATTATGAAGAATGAAAATTCAACCTTGACATGTAAAATAGCTTCCCAACTATAAATAAAGTAGAAGGGAGTGGCTCCAATAGGTGTGTGATAAGATGTGCGGTAAACCCAAAGAGTGGGATAGATTTGGTTAAGCCAATAGCTTCCATGTGTGTTGACAATGATGGTTTGTGTTATTTGGTTTGTTGCTTCTATTTGTCCATTAATTGATTGTTTTGAGGATAGATTCATGATTAAAGATGGAAAAAGTGGTGTAAACATATTCCTGGGTATACTTACCTCATAGAATGTATGCACATAAAAGTCTCTATAGGTGATAATAATTCGTGATGAGATTTCCTGCAAGATTGATTGTTGAAAGCATGATGGACAACAATAGGTTGCATTGTCGTAAGTGGCCAAACTCGATGTGGTTGTGTTTCGACAACAAGGCTAGAGATGTTAGGCATAAGAGCCAATATTGGAATGATAGAATCAAACTTAATGGTACTTGTTAATGAAACCTCATCTATAGTGTCTACAGTAATATCAAGGTTTGAAAGGGAGTCTTGAAACGAGATCAAGGTCTCGTTAGATGTTGGAAGAATGTTGTCACCCAAAACAGGTTCAATATATGTTTGGGCTGAAAGAGAGTCTTGAAATAAGTTCAAGTGCTTAGTAGATGTGGGAAGAATGTTGTTGTCTAAAACAGGTTCAATGTATGTTTGGCTTGAAAGAGTGTCTTGAAATAAGTTCAAGTGCTCAGTAGATGTTGGAAGAATGTTGTTGTCCAAAACAGGTTCAATGTATGTTTGAACTAATGGAAGGAAATTTGAAGAAGATATGGATTGGTTTGGAATTAGAGAGTCTTGACTATTGTTGTCATGATCTCGTGGAATTTCAGTATATATAGGAGTTTCGATAGTAGTCAACTCTTCATGGAAAGTTGTGGTATTGGATGTGTCGTTGGTTGCAAGAGCATTGTCATCAAGTTCTACAGAGATGACTTCGTCGTCAATTAAGTCTTGGACGTAATTCTTAAATCGTACACATTTATCTATGTGATGACCATCAATGCGATGAAATTCACAGTATGTGTTAGGTTTGTACCAGCATGGCTTAGCTTCCCCTTTGACAAAGGGTTTTGTAATTGGATATCTTATCAGTTTAGCCTCTTTTAGTTGATGAAAAACACTAGAGAGACTTTCTCCAAGGGGGGTAAACTGACGTTGGAATTTACTTGAAGTGATTTCTTCATGAGGTTGTATGATCGGCTTTTTGGGTGATTGCTCGCTGATTTGGGTAGCCATATGAGAGAGTTGTGTTGTCATCTTATTAATTTGTTCTAATAGCTCATTGTGTGATGTTTTTCGTGAATTCATCATGTTTGAAAGAGAGGGAAAATGAAGAAAGGTGCGATGAAGAAATCAACCTATTGATTGTGATCTTTGTTTTGGCTTAATTGAGTTTTAACAAGTAAGGCTATAAGAAGTAAGCTCAAAACAAGCTACTCGGGATACAAGTGGGATATAACTTAAACAAGCTATGAAGAATATGTTGATTGGTTTGGATTAAACAAGCTTAGCAGACGAAAATGTAAGGAGTACACTCAAACAAGGTACTCGATACAAGTGGGATGTAGCTCAAACAAGCTATGATGAATATGTTGATTGGTTTGGCTTTAACAAGCTCTGGATTTTTGATAGGAAGAGTAACTCAAACAAGTGACTCAACACAGTTGTGAATTCAAAATGAGTTTTGAAGGGATTTGTGTCAGATGGGATTTTGTTAAACTTGACAACTGATGAAATAATGAGTGAACTCAAACAAGTCACCCAATGTAATTTTGATATAGCTTGAAACAAGCTATAAAGGATGTTCTGACAATTGATGAGATAAGGAGTGAACGCAAGTCACTCAATATCTATTGGATATAGCTGAAAATAAGTTATGGTAGATGTATTATTAGCTAAAGCAAGCTAATGAAATTGGTGCGATGTTTTGGTCTGTGTGGGTTGGATTGTTTGGATGTTTTCCGCTTGGTATTGAATTGGTCGAGAACTGATTTTTTTTGTGGAACACAACTAGTGTCTGAACTTTTACAATGAACACATTGATATCAGCCAAGTTTTATGATTAAAAAAAAAAAAAATGCTAAACTATTGTGTTTTTAAACAGCAAGCAATCATGTGTATCAAATTGTTTTGGCTGAAGAGATAGATCCTTCGGGAATGATCATTGTTTAATGCAATCATACAAGTATGCTGTGAAATGGTGGATGCAGGCTCTTATTACTCCAAGAAGATGCGTCCTCCGATATACCCTAGTCCTGATATACCTAATTCTGTACGGGGACAGAATTGGTACGGGGAACCCTTAGAGCACTGGAGGAGACTCACCAATTCTTACTTGCCTGTTTCGGAGTGAATCACCACGTCCAGAACAGGTTTTGTGAAAAGGTGGAAGGTGATGGAGGGATGAATGTGTATGGTGTCCTTATAACTCCCCGAAGATTTACAGGGACGATGCCCAGGCTTCGTTGTTACAGCTATTTAGGCGTGACTCGCATGCGCTGCACGACAGCATTACCTGTAAGTGAAGAGCAATGGCGAGGTAAATACCGAACGCTGTGATGAGACTAGGTCTCAAAGTGCAATGCAGATGCAAATGTTGTTGGTGCGTGGTAGTCAAGTCCACGTCACCGGTGTAGCTTTGGTGGTGATGAAATCCACCTCGTCTACGTGTAAAAACAATATGATAAAGTGATTAAACGCAGGGTTCTTTCCAACTTGAAATAAATCACTAGCAGAAAATAATTGCGTACCTGAGCGTACTTTTTTTTTTGGTTTCAGCAATTGTCTTTGAATGGTGGTATTTTTGCGGGATTTTTGTTGTTTTTGTTTTTGTTTTTGTTTTTGACAATATTCCAGCAACGCAGTTCTACGGAAAAACAAATTAGTAGTTATCCTGCAAATGAAATGTTAGAAAAGTGATCGTGGTTGTTTTTTGATTTGCCAGATCGCTCAAAGGCGCAGGAAAAGAGCATAAATAACCGACGACCAAAAAAATATTAAGAATATGACAAAGGAAAATAATTATTAAAATGACAGTTGAAAAACAAAGCTAGAGGATCCTGCAATGTGTAGAACAAGAAACTAAAAAAATTATGACCGTTTTTGATTTTCCCAAATCACTTGACAGGCGCAAGAAAAGAGCATACGCGGATACAATTAGAATAGTTTCTTGATTTTCGATTTTAATTTTAAATATGTAATAATTATTGCAATTTAATCATGATTGTGAAATAGCGATAATGATTATTTTCACAAAAAAAGAAAAAACAATGAAAGAAGAGGGTGAAAACGTTACCTAGAAGTGTTGTCGTGGAAAATTTAAATGTAAGGCAAAAAATTAAAATTAAAAATTATTTTCTAGAGCTCGAGTGGCCTCATGTTTCTGATTTCCAAGATCACTTTTGAAGTGTGAGGGAAAGAGCATACATATGAGGATGTTTCGTGAAATAAAAATTAAAAAATAAATAAATAAATAAAACTATAATTTTGTTGTTTTTTTGTTAATAGGACAAGTGTTAGAAGAAATGAAACCAAAAATTTTTACTGTAAGTCTAAATCTAAAAATTATTTTTTTATTGCATAGATCTTTTCAATACCTTTCCGTTAAAAAAAAAATGAAGTCATTCTGAGTTCGAGAGCAAAAGTTATGGCTTCCGGAAGATGGGCTACGAGTAGCACTCTGAATGAAAATTTTGGACGTGAGAAAAATGTCCCGAGGAGCTGGTTTTTTTTATTTTTCTGACTTCTGTACTTCACCTGAGAAGCTAAGATTTTGACAGCAAGGTTAAAAAAATAACAATAATCAGAAAGAAAGAGTTAGATCATAAAATGATTGACTAAAATAAAAGAAAGAAAAATAAATAAATAAATGATTAACTTCCTACAAAGCAGTTATTTTAGCAAAAGGAAATAAATAAATATATTTTCCGGATTGGTTGTCCCATGACAGTAAGATGATAAACTAATGGATTATTTCATGTGTTTCTACATATGACGAGTAAATAGCAAAGCCAAAACTGTCAACTAAACACCAAGCACCGAGAAGATCAAATACAAGATGAGCTTCAGAGTTTCATTGTTGCTATAACCTGCAGATACACCACAAGACACCACACAACAAAAACACTACCCAAAGCTTGAAGGTTAACCAAAGAAGACCAAAAGGAACAGAAAAGGAAATAATAATAAACAATAATAAACAAAGAACAGATAAAACCACTAACTGAGAAAGTAATGGTAACAGATCGAAAGTAACCGAGTCACGCCTAAATAGCTGTAACAACGAAGCCTAGGCATCGTCCCTGTAAATCTTTGGGGAGTTATAAGGACACCATACACATTCATCCCTCCATCACCTTCCACCTTTTCACAAAACCTGTTCTGGACGTGGTGATTCACTCCAAAACAAGCAAGTAAGAATTGGTGAGTCTCCTCCAGTGCTCTAAGGGTTCCTCGTACCAATTCTGTCCCCGTACAAAATTAGGTATATTAGGACTAGGGTATATCGCAGAGGACGCATCTTCTTGGAGTAATAAGAGCCTGCATTCCACCATTTCACAGCATACTTGTATGATCGCATGAAACAATGATCATTCCTGAAGAAGTTACCTCATAAGCCAAAACAATTGAATCCACATGACTACTTGCTATTTGAAAACACAATAGTTTTGGCATTTTTATTTATCATAAAACTTGCTGATATCAATGTGTTCATTGTAAAAGTTCAGACTCCTAGTTGTGTTCCACAAAAAAATCAGTTCTCGACCAATTCAATACCAAGCGAAAACATCCAAACTATCTAACAAGGACAGATCAAACCATCACACCAATTTCGTTAGCTTACCCCATCTCCAACAATACTTTGTCATAACTTGGCATCGGCTATATCCCTGATATTCCCGTTTCTAGCATTTCCCACATACCCTCAATTGTCAAAGCATCATCCAAGGTTGTTTCCATCCTATATCAAACTAATATTGGGTAACTTGTGAGTTCACTCCAGTATTCTGTCCACCATCACATTTATCGTCCAAATCATAGCCAACACAAATCCATTTCACAACCATATCGTGATTAACCTATTCAGAGTTACTCTCCTCGTCAATAGTCCAGAGCTTATTTAAGTCAAATCTACACAACGTGCAACAAATCGTCTAATAACTCGTCTCGAGGTTACATCATCATCATATTGAGATAACTTGTTTGAGTTCTATCCATAATCACATCTTCTCATGACATTTTTGTCTTGGAGGATACTATGACATCCGTCACTCACCACTTTCTATTCTCCCCAACAAACATTCGCTCTACCTTTTAAAAAGTAGATTGAATTCTTCCCCCATACCGTCTACTTTCTTTGAAAGGACACTACTTTCATAGTACCCTTCCAAAGAGGGGCAAATGTAGACACCCCAATTTCACATCTATCCTAAATCAATTAATTTCCCTTCCTCATTTCCCACAAAAATACACTTCGAATTAATCAAATATAATTTGATTAATTATCCATTTCAAAATCTAAAAATAATCTAATCCTCACCACATGTCATTATTCTCCATGTTTTTCCACTATTGAATTAAAAATTCAAATTCAAATCCTCACCCACCATTCGTGGTCCCCACTCACCTAAAATCCTCCACTTATGAATTAAAAATATAATTCAAATCCTCACCCATTCTTCGTGGCCCCCACTCACCTAATATTGCCCACATTTTCAAACCACCCACCTAATCTTGCCCACATTTTCAAACCACCCACTTAATCTTGCCCACATTTTCAAACCATGATTACTTAAATTAATCTAAGCTAATCACTCCCTCAGGCTATAAATACAACCTTACCCCTCCCCTCTAAACACACGGAGAATAAGCTTTCATGCCATATCTAAGTTCTTGCATCCTTTGAGCAAAGAACATCATTTTGCCTCATCCTAATGCCAAAATAGCCTCATAATCCTTTTTCCCATCTAGTGCAAAGTAAGAAGATCGTTGTTGCAGGAAGGTCTTGCTCCGTCTTGAAGAAAAGCACCTACATATCACAAAATCAGGGCTCAATCCAAGTTTCCTAGCCCATTTTGAGGTTTGCTATGGAACGCGAAGGAGGAGGTACAATTATTGGTATTTTACTTCCTTGTTAGTAGTATTTTTCATAGCTTACAATACCAAAACCATGCAATATGTTATAAACTCAAGAAGCCCGATTTTGCTCTCAAACACCAAAATGCATCAAAGAACTGATTCAATGGATAAAGTTACTTTACACATGCTCAAATACATCTAACAAACATGATTAATGAACTCAAGAAGTTTCATACCTTCATTTTTAGCACATTCACCATTTAGACGTTCAAATTAACTTGTAGCCTAGCTAGAAGATTTTTTTTGCAAAATAGAAGGTTTCAGAAGGTCTATCTCTCAGTGTCAAGTTTTTCAAATACCCTTTTAGACCATTAAGATTATTAGAAAGTTTCAAGACTCGACTCTAAGCCAATTCATTTTTATTCTCCTTCTACCGTTCACAATTAGGACTAATTAGTAGCCCTTCAAACACCTAAAGCTTGTGGTTGGGAACAAACTGTTAACTTTCATGATGAACTCTTTAGCTTTCTAGATACCCATTAAGGAGTTCTTACTTCATGCTCAATTTCATTCTCTAACTTGTAACACAACTCACCCAACACCTGTTTTTTCTCTCTAGGTTAGGTCTCTTTAGGTCTTCTTAAGGGTTTCAAGTAGATCCTTGGGTTTTATTGTTTATCCACTGGTTTCAACCTTCTATCCACCTTGCTCCACATATAATAACCCTGCCCAAGTTCATTCCAATGTTCATTTACCCTTTTCTCCAACTATTATGTTATTTTCCGAGTTCTGGCTTCTCAAGTCTTACTTGTTCTTAACATGACTGTCTTCTCTATACCATGTTCTTAACCTTTCATTACTTTGACTTTGTCTAATTTTCTTATCTAACTCACCTTTCCATTATCACTCACATCTCTCACTCAAATCCCTCAAATCATTCATTTACTCTCATTCAAGACACTTCATATAATCATTTACTTAATTTTCTCAAGCTTCAAAGGATTATAGCAGGACAATCATGCATTCTTTATAATGATGAATCCACAGATCTTTTCTAGGTTTATCAAGGCTTTACAAACATACTAACAACCTTCTAAACATGTTAGATTATCGATTCATTGTATTCTTGTCTCATAGGATATTGTTTCAAGAGCATGATTATGATTGTTCTAAGTTTCTACACAAGATTGTGCATTCATCTCCTTCTAGCAATTTAGTATTTTTTAGTTCATATAGTTTTTCTTATACCCCTTGCCACTTTAGTTCTCTGTTTCCATACTTTCAAATGATACTACAAACTTCAAAGGCATGGAATAAGACTTTTCCTCTAAGAAGGTTTCCTTCAAAGCCCTCAAAATATGGTAGGTAACACAATCAAGCCTGAATTTGCAAGTTCAGGTTATAAGACTTCCTCCCATCACCATGAAACTTCAAACATACCTTATTCGCCCCTATTTCTCCCTTCTCACCCATGTTTTTCAGATTTCCAAGGTTTTTATGCAAGTTATGATAATTCTTATGTTTACTAAACCCTCAAAACATGGTATAAGAGATCCTAGACTGTATTTTTAATCTCCCACTTTTTAATTCAACTCCAATTCATCATAAAACTCTTCTCTCAACTTTCTCAACCCTTCCAGACCTTGCATATGAAGTTTTAACACATTCTATTGGGTAATCCACAAGATACATGTTTTTCTTCTTTGTTTCAAACCCTAGGGGCAGGGTACAGTCTAGACACACCATATTTAGGAATGCTTTTATTCTTTTCAGTTTAGAATTCTTCAAAGCCCTTAACACACTCTTTAGACCCCTGTTACACTCCTTTAACTTTCATTTACATGTCAATGCTCAATGACCTAAGTAATTATTTCATTCTTAGTCTAGCAATCGCTAAGGAACTATAATAACCAGAATTCATAGTTTTTAGATTTTTGCAATTACTAAATATGTTTGAACGCTTGTTTATCATTCCAACACTTTGACACCACTTTTATCTCCCTTGACAACACCATATTTAATCACGTAAGGGTTCTTAAATACATAAACCAATTTCTTACCTCAAAACCTTACTAACATTTTTTCCTCCATATATCTGTCCACTTGAAACTTTACTTCTTTGTTCTCACTCCCTCGTATCTTCCATAGGCTTGCACAGATATCCTTCACCTATAAAAACATTCAACAAGTCCTAAACATGATTCATACAAAAATTCGCATGCTTTCATTAAAACAAAAGACGTAGCTCGAGAAAGTCCTTTGATTTATCAACTTCATGGACACTACAAGGCTTCTTGAGCCATTTGGCTCTGAAACAAAGTTTCTTCCTTCACTACCAACCCTCTTACTACTCACATTCTCTTCCATTCGAATGCTTCTCCATGATAAAACAAGGGAATAGAGAAGTAGTTAGGTTTTAACTAACTACCCTAGCTATGATTAGACTAACCATAGTGGATTATAGTCATGTTAGGATCAAGTGATTCATCTTCTAAGTGAATTCATATCCCATGACCCCTTTTTCCTCATTTATTTAGCCTACACTAACTCCTAAACCTTTAACACACTATAAAGTCAATTTGAAATGTGGTTTTGGAGGGAAACTTCCAAATACCACTTATTACAAGCTAAAAGAGTTCAAATGGAATTAATACATGCCAAGACACTCAAATGAACCCTTATAACCTAAAACAACTAGAAAAACCAAAATTTGATTAATTACAAGTGATGCTCATGCATCACTTTTTTCTTAATTACACTAATGAAAGTTACACAAGGAGATAAATTGGTGGCACATTTGAGCCTTTCAAACAAGTAAAACACAAGGCATGCAAATAATGATTGATGAGGTTGATAAGGTTTATATGTTACCATGGACCAAGCCAATCAACCAATGTGGAATTAAGTTTTTAGTTCATTAAATGATTTGTATAGTCATATAAGTAATCGCAAGATATAGTGAAGGGGCATATCCGAGTTGAGGTTGTAAGGCATATATATATATATATAGGCAATTATACAAGATATTGTTTATACAATAGTATAAGAGGCAATAGATGATTGAAATGATGATCCTCTTTATGAATGAAATATAGTGTGATAACTAAGTCATTACTAAAGTCATTTACTTAGTCTTTTGATAATTAACACATATAACTAAATATTTGTTCTGCTTTATTATGCACCTTCATCCACTATAATTAGATTGAGATGATCTAACCTCAAAGTAAGATTTGAATAGGAATTACCAATTACAAATGCTCTCACTTATATACCATTACCAACAATGTAATTTATGTGACATATATGTAACGGGCCTGCATATCATAACACTTAATAATCAATATTTAATTTTTTAGTTAATACTGATAATTATATATATATATATATATTTAAAAATGATACCTTACTAGAAAATAAACATACAAAATATTGTTATATATGAATACAAGGAAATTATGTGTTTTGACAATAATACCTATACATATAGAAATTACATGGCATTAACTTAAAAATAGATATATAATGTGTCAAGGGATGCCACATGAAACGCATCATACATTACATTTTCATAAACTTTATTGAACATTTGATTCAAGAAAGAGGTAAAAACAATTACAAAAGAATTCTTCCATTTGAGAATGGGATATTTCATAATGGATCTTGTTTTCCTTCCTTCGGTAGATGGGAAAAACAAGCATTCTTCCATGTTGATTAGCATAACTATAACAGAGAAAAACTACGGTAGGGAAAATACGACAACGATGGCGGGGAAAAAATGGAAACGATGATATTAAAAATTAAAAGTAGAGCCACAAAACACAAACATAGATAAAATTGAAGCAAAATTAAAAATATAAAATAATAAAATATTATTATGTTGTTGATACAGTGAGGTCAGAGTGGTATCCAAATCAACAATGCAAAGTCTTCTATACTTTAGAAAACATCTTCGGCGTAATTAGTTCAAACAATATACAAATTGAAATCGATACAGACCATTGTAGATAGTGTCTTCATTGTGATATTCTATGTTATTAGTAATATTGACAACAAGTTAACTATTGACATCAAATTTTTCTAGCTAGGTATTGATCTTCCTTATCTTTGGCGATCAAAACACTTGTTTTTTGTTTAAATTTAAATTGTAAGGTTAATATTTGTGAAGTTACATTTGTTTTAAGAATAAATATAAAAATTTGCATCTATTTGAGCATTAATTGGATCAAATGTTTGAGGCCTTATTTTGAGCTTCACGTGCTTTGAAGAAAATGTTCTAGGCATCATGTGGAGATGTCACATCCTTGATGCACTTGGACATGTGTATTATGATAACAAAAAATATGGATATGTACAAGCATGTAATTGTTTTCTATTTTATAATCAATTAAAAATTTATCCACTACCTTGATAATTTTTCTGTTTTTTAATGGTATTAATGTATGTCCTTCTCCTCCCCATAAGCCACAAGATATTTCCCAATTTGGTTGGTCTACTTGGCTCCCATGGTGTACATTTTCCTATCAATATTTTATAGGTTATAGGCATTGTGCATGATCTTTGGAGTATAATGTAGTATATCAAACATGAAAAATATGGGAACATTTATTTATTTCAGCACATGTACATAGGAGTGTCAACATAGTAGTAATGAAAGATGTCTATGCCATCTAATATGAAAATCTTCCATTTTGAAAGTTAGTTTGAAATTTTATTTTCTCAAAATTTCCAGGTGGTGATCACCTATTGTAGACACTCAAATTTGGTAACTTATTCTTTGAAAATGACAAGTTTGGCTTTATTCCCTTGTTAAGAAATTTTTTCACATTCCAAGTCCAATCAACACATCTCTTTATGTCTCTCTGAACTTGCTTATCTCTACAATCTACTCTATCATTCATCTAGGAAATATTAATTAACCAAAATATTCATTTATCTTCATGCATCAGTCTCAAACTTTAGCTTTTATCTCACTATCTATCTGGGCAAAACCATATAGCTCAGGACCATAGTGTAGTCGCAAAATCTTGCACATTAGGCATTATTTAGCCCAGTTTTCATACTACTATTTAGATAATTCGTAAGTGAATAAAGTACTAATTAATCCCATCTTTTGGCCATCTTATTTTACCTTTTATTTTGCTACTCCCGCACATTTTTATATACATGCCCAACTATTTTGTCATTGTCCCGACATTTTAGCCTAAACCAAGGTGCCCAGGCCTGTACTGGGGCACCCTGGGGTGCCCCGGTCCCACCCGAGGCGCCCTAATCCTTTCTTAACTTTCCTGCCTCTTTTTTGGGCTCTTTCTAGCCATTTTTGATCTTTATCTTTTTCCTAGTTGGCCATGTCGAGATTAATTATGAAATTAGAGCAAGATAACCCTATAAATATAAAGTTATGAGACTATAATGAGGGTCCTAACGCCACTTACTACTATCACTCCATCTAGAGTTGCATCCATTGCATCACTTGTATCCACATAGTGCCATGCATCAAGGCTAGGAGATCTACATCAACACACACAACATAGGGGGATGGATTCTATTCTATTCCATGCACACATGCTAGTACATTTTCTATAGTTATTATTGCTCATTACTTCACAAAGTGTGACTGACACAAGAACACCTAGGGCAACACATGCACACACTCACCAGAACTACATTTGGGTCCAAAATGTAGTGCAACGCTTAGTTTAGTAAGCCCACTATTGTGGCAACTGAGGTCAGTCCAACCCATTCATTCTGCATCTTTTATTTTTATTAGCATTTTGATACTTCCTTTCCTCTTGTAGGTCATTACTTCATCTTCCATCACTCGACACATTTGGTGCAACTTGGCAGATCCAATACGATAGACAGGGAATATTCCATATTATCTTGCGACCCTACAAAAACCAGATTTTGAGCTTTTATAGAGACTAGGGCACCTATTCTACAGACCAAGGTGCCTTGGGGCATCCTAGTACCTTTCTGGGCACTCCAGTCTACTCAGATCCTCCAAATCTGACCTTTACGTGACTTTTGAGTGATTGTTCCTACTTTTGGAATCTACAATCAGACCTGCGACACCTTGCGACAACCTTCTGTAATCAACTAAGTCATTTCTCCTTGCTTCTTTGCATACTTAGGGTTTTAATTCCATTTAGCATAATTGTTTAGAGTTATTCCATACTATTTTAGCATACTTTACAATGTTTTATTCCTCCTATATTAGATTAACTATTATTATACTTCCCCATTAGTTTAGTTTAATTTTAGTTAATCATTTTGGTGAATCCCTCATTTATTCATAGCACCTTCTAGGGTTTGCATTTGCATTTAGCCATCATGAGTATTTCTATCACCAATTATTTGCTTACTCATCCTGATGTACTTAATTGTGTGCAACATCTTTTTACTACTACAAATGTTTCTGTTGAGATGCATCTGAATTCCATGTATAACACATTTTTCGATGCATTCTCACAACATATAACATTTTCTCCATATTATGATTTGAATTTACAATGTTGGTGTCAAACGCACTCTAATTGATAATAGTTTTATGCTTAATTTGTGCCCCATGTCATTTCTTTTGGCTTTAGGTTTTTCTACTCACGACATTAGTCCTTATATTTCATTACATGTTTACGATGATACCGTCTGTCCATGTCTTGGTCATGTTACCTTGCCCATTACTGTTGGTCCCAAAACTCTCCCTATAGTTTTCTTTGTTATAGATTTTCTCACCTCATACAATTATTTGTTGGGTAGGCCATGGCTCCATGCCATGCAGGCTGTCGCTTCTACGGTCCATTGTTGTGTTAAATTATTACATGAACGCATTAAGTATACTATCTTTTAGGACCGTTCAACCCATTCCAATACTATGTCCATGACCTTAACACTAGTCTTCCTATCCCTCACATTGATACTACAGATGAGCCTCAACCCATAGACGACCCACCTCATTTACCACCCCTCGAGGGAGCTATTTGTTTACTAGATATTGTTCCTTCTCCACAACATATTACTATAGATATTATTCCATATAAGCCACATGCCCTCTCCATATATACTACTTTCTCATCTTTATCCTCATCGTTTGCCTACCCACCATTCACTTACCGACTCTTCATACATGGTTCATACTGGGAGCATATTCCATTAGAAACCACTTCACCTGAAACCATATGTACGCATGAAGGCTTATCCTACTTAGGTTTTTCCATCACTAATATTCATCCACCGCCATACCACCCTCATTTATACCGCGGGTTGGTCCATGTCACAGCCACTTGTGGACTTTGTGTCTTTCACCTTTATGTTTTTCTTAAGCAAGCTACTACTACTACACCACTTACATTAGGACAACCCTGGCTAGACTATATTAGGGGCACTCTAGATCTGAAGCATACAAATATATCTTTTCCTATGCCCTTTAGACATACTATCATCTGTAATAGCTCTTTTCTAGGTTATACACTTAATCATACTCATTGGTACGCACACAGTTGCCCACATCCTCCATTCACTGATGAGGAGTATGTTATGGGCGCGTATCACTTACGCCTCAATGGCTCGTTCCATGATCAACCTAATAATATAATTTATCAAGTTACCAAATGCATATCCGTTTGATTTTGATCCCGAGGATGACGATCTCCTTGACGAGTTCACATAGTCCCTCGGCACACTACCACAGGGGGACCGATCACGTTACACACTTCCCCCATCCCTCATTTTTACGTGTATGTACATAGTGTTACATCAAACCTTTTGTACTTTTCATTTACCATAAACATATCATATCACATGACATATCCCCATCACTCCTCGATGACGCACTCTTATGCTTCAGTTCACACTTGATTTTTGAGGGATTATCATTACACTGAACCCCACACACTACACCTTAGGCATTATACATTACATTCCATCATACATTACACGTCATACATCATTCATTTTACACTTATTCTACATTTCTACTAGTCCTCATCTACGCATTACATTCATTACGATATCTACGCACTTAGTCACATTATACACTGCGAATTTTCATATCATACATTTTCTATATACTATACTAGTTATCATTACCTATGAGTCTAGTTTTACATTTCATCCCTACATTCTACATTATACTAGTCCTTACCCTACACACCACATACATTATTAGGCTATCCACGCATAACCTATACATAGTCATACTAAGCATTTCCACATACATTCTACATACTACACTAGGTTACATTATATATGGGTCTAGTTTTACATTTTATTACTATATATTCTATTTCTATCTACACCTATCATCACATCTTACATATTACATATTCTACACACCCTATGGATCCTACATTGTATTATTTACATCATGCATTTATACATTCTACTTATCCTATAGTCATTTTATCATTACTACATACACTACATTGTTATACTCGCTGTGCTCACCACCCTATAACGCGCTTTAGTTCCTCAGTCCATACTCAGCTACCAAGGGTTTACCAATCAAATGGACCTTTACATTCACCATGTGACATTTCATCCTACAACAACCCTACGAATAGTGACATACACTTATGGCTAAATCGTCACCCACATTTATCATTATATATCGTAGTGGTATATGCTTTAGGCTAAATCACTACCTCCATCACATCATCTTATAGTGGTATACACCTTAGGTTATATTACCACTCCCTCCATCATTCAATTTTATGGCGATATATGCTTAGGGTTAAATCATCACTTATCCTATCATCATATAGTGGTATATGCTTTAGGCTAAATCACCACCCTCCATTTCTTTCATCTTATAGTGATATACACTTAGGGCTAAATCATCACTCACCCATTCGACAAGTCATGATATACGCTTTGGCTATAAGGTTCACCCACATATCTCCACATGTTGCATCTCATCATCACTACATACACACACTAATCGCAATGCGCTACACACCAAACACTACTCAACCATTTCCCAATGACCCACTCTCGTTTACAGTTCATTCTTGACTGCTGAGGGGGGAAACAAAATTAACCTTATTGCATACACTTCCACACACTTGGGTGGCACGTTGCTTCTATCACTCCATCTTGAATTCCATTTCATCCATCCACATCATGATGCATTATCTTGGGGGCATTTACTCTTGCTTGCTAGCGTTTTGCATGATCACTTTACTACACATGTTAGACTGATTTCTTATATTTCATTATCTACATCATCCACACATGCACATTCATGCCTTTGTCTAGTGTGATCGCATATACATGACTCTTACACGTGGTATAAATGCTCGCCTTCTACCCTTCCTATACTGGTCACTAGGGGCATCCACATTCGACTTATATAGGTGCTATTGTTTCATGTTGTAATTAGCATCTTCTATTACTGGTTCATACAAACTTAGACATATTGGGTATTGTTCTAACATGCTAACGAGTGTTCCATGTGCAACACTTGTTTTACAGGATTACATGTTTCCATGACTACTTGTTTTTCTATTTCTACTTGTCTGATTTGTTTTCCATTGTATGTGGGCTTTGCCCTTTGCTTGTGCACACACTTTGTTGTTGTTTGTGGCCATGACAACCTAGCATGTCTTGCGACATCATGAGTGATGTCCCATGTTTACAACCCGCTTTGTGTGGCTTACTTGTTCTCTTGTGTGTTTACACTACTATGCTTGGTAGTTCTTACATTGTTAGCATATTTTACACTTATCTTATTGCATGCATGTGTTTCAGACTAACACTTATTTTAGCTAGCCATCCGCTTTTGTACGCACCTTGGTTTGTACCAAGTGCTTTCCCTTTCCCCTTGCAGGGTAAAGTTTTACAGGTCAGAGTGTGGTAAGTCCTCTTTTGGGGCTACATTATCCTTTTAGCGACATCGCATGCTTCCCCAAAGAGGGGGGCATCATTAAGGGTTTTACATACTAACATAGAATATTTACAACGGTTCAATATAGTGCACTTTCCGCCCTTGGCATTGTGGGTTTACATATAATGAGTGAGTTCAAACTAGTCTACAAACACCATACACAATGGATTTTATAGGACATGGTGTCCTTAGCATTTCTGGGAAGCAATTACAAGCTTGGGGGTTACAGTGGGTGTGCCTCTCTACACTACTTAGGCCAGTTGGCATTAGATTGCCCAAAAAACTAGGAAAGTACAAAGATCTCTTCACACACATTTCAATAGAAGCAGTCAAAGGTTGGAGGACACAAAGCATTTCCTCCCTACAATTCTTCATCTAGGGTGGCATGAGATCACCTGAAAAACTTGCAGTAGTACAAGATATCGTTATACACCCTTTCTCTTGACATAGATCAGGTGCAAATGTTCCATTTACACTTTCCTTTTTTCGCATATTTTACCTTTGCATATTTTACACGTTTTCTATACATATGTGTATTTTACACAACATTTTTACATACATACATATTTGACTACTTGATCGTTTTCTCCTTGCAAGTCTGACTGTATGAGAAACAAGCAGTCAAATTGTGGGCAATAACAACAATAACAAATATGACGCTGATAACACAATGACAACACACCACGATGAAACTTGAATTTACTAACCATACAGGTGCATTACACACCCCAACAACTATACACACATTTCACCCTGGGTTCACTCTCATTACTTTTTATGCACTTTTTTCATCTTTAGAATCCACACTTCTCCACTTTTTTTCTTTTTGTCATTCCATGCTTGAGTCTAGTCCATCGACATGTCTATACTATACTCTACATTGATATCAGGTACACACTTCTTATCTACTTTATGTTACCGAGTGTTCTGCTCACCAACATAAAGTGGGGGAAAAATGTAGTCACAAAATCTTACACATTAGGCATTATTTAGTCTGATTTTCATACTACTATTTAGAGGGTTCTTAAGTGAATAAAGTACTAATTAATCCCAACTTTTTTCCATCTTATTTTACCTTTTATTTCACTACTCCCGCACATTTTTATATTCATTCTTAAATATTTCGTCACTATCCCGACATTTTAGCCTAAACCAGGGAGCCCTGGTCCTACTCGGGGTGCCTTGATCGTTTTTTAACTTTCCTACCTCTTTTTGGGCTATTTCTAGCCATTTTTGATCTTTATCTTTTTCCTAGTCAGCCATGTCGAGATTAATTATGAAATTAGAGCAAGAGAACCCTATAAATATAAAGTTATAAGATGATAATGAGGGTCCTAGCGTAACTTACTACTATCACTCCATCTAGAGTTACATCCATTGCATCACTTGCATCCACATAGTGTCGTGCATCAAGGCTAGGATATATGCATCAACACACACAACATAGGGGGCAAGATTCTATTCTATTCCATGCACACATGCTAGTACATTTTCTATAGTTATTATTGCTCGCTACTTCACAAAGTGGGACTAACATAAGAGCACCTACGACACCACATGCACACACTCACCATAACTACATTTGGGTTTGAAAGGTAGTGTAACGCTTAGTTTAGTAAGTCCATTGTTGTGGCAGCTAAGGTCAGTCCGACCCATTCATTTTGCATACTTTATTTTTCTTAGATTTTTTTAATACTTTCTTTCCTCTTGCAGGTCATTACTTAATCTTCCATCATTGGGCACATTTGGCACAACTCGGAAGATCCAGTGTGACAAACAAGGAATATTCCAGATTATCTTACGACCCTCCGAAAACCATATTCTGAGCTTTTACAGAGACTAGGGCACTTTTTCTACAGACCAGGGCACCTCGGGGTGCCCCAGTACCCTTCGAGGTGCTCCAATCTAATCAATCCTCCAGATCTGACCTTTACAGGACTTTTGAGTGATCTTTCCTACTTTTGGAATCTACAGTTAGACCTATGACACCCTATGATAGCCTTCTTTAATCAAGTAAGTCATTTCTCCTTGATTTTTTACATACTTAGGGTTTTAATTCCATTTAGCATAATTGTTTAGAGTTATTCCATACTGCTTTAGTATACTTTACAAAATTTTAGTTCTCCTATATTAGATTAACTATTATTATACTTCCCCATTAGTTTAGTTTAATTTTAGTTAATCACACATTGGACTACAATCCTAGTGGATCTATATGGTCGTGCGCCTGTTATCTTGTGACTCTATTTTAAATTTGATTATCTTTTATGTGTTGTTTCATCTTCCTACAGTCACACTTATCATGAAATTTCACCTACAAAAGTACATACAAGCAAGTAAATGTCTCTTTATAACTCACCTTACACTTTCATAATCTCCTATTGCAAATATCAATACAAAAACACTTAAACCTCTCCTAAATCTTCCAAAAAATGGTGCCCCAAAAAAGGATACATGCAATGGGAATAACAGAGGACACTTGGGCCTTAATAAGTCAGTACTATAGGTTTGAAGCACTCAATCAGGTCAAAGAGTCTATCTTTCCTTCATTTTTAGGCATTCAAAGGTCTTAGAGCCATGTCTTAGCAATATCAAAGTCACTCTAAACATTGTCAAAGGTCTTCAAGGGACAAAAGGGTTTAGTCTAGCAACTGAAGTACACCACATCACACTGCTAAAACATTGGGTAAATTATCTACTTTGTAGTTATCCCACTATATTTGTGTCAAGAGACACGAGGTCACACATGGGGGGATGAATTAGATCACATACACAATTGCACCTACACTAGGAGAACTATACGAGGCTTGAGCTCACTTGAAGGCATGTAGTGCAACACTTGGAGTTATTTAGTAGGGGTTGAACACCAAGGGTAGTCCACCCTCACCCACACACAAATTTATCCTTTTTTAATATAATGCTTTGATTAAGGCTATCACAAGCATTTAGGGGTTTTACTTGTTGTACATCATTGCATGTTATGTGAGCTAGAGAGACATACAACAAATAAGATTTCTAGACAAGTGAAGGGGAAAAAATGTATAACCCCATTGCAAGTAGGTTCAAGACCATATAGAAGAGGGTGGAAATATACAAAAAATAAGGGGATGGCCATATAATCTTGGACAAAAATAGTTTCTAGTTATAGTATAAGAAATAAAACATCTCGAGGTTTAGATCAACTTGTACTCAACCTACACAACCATATGTCATTTATTGCACTCCATACATCTAATTATTCATCTCCTCTTGTGTTTTTGAGTTCTTAGTGTATCATTTATCATTTGAAAATTATTAATGTGTTATTCTAATTATGCATAATTAATTTTTCATTAATTAATTCACAATAACCAACCCCTTGTAATGAACCCTTACATCCTATATATTGTTTTTACATTACATTCTTACATATATTTTTAGGGTGTAAACATTTGGTGAACTCGACTCTTGAATGAAACTATTGATTTTCTCAAACCCTATATCCCTAGGGTTCCTCCTTTTGTTTGGCATCTCAACATATTGGCAACCCTAGGGTTTTACTATTTCAATTTGCATATGCTTTCTTTCCATGCCCTTTCAGCATAGTAATCAACTTAATAATAAACCTATTAAGCATATTGAGCTTTCTTCTCTTACTCACAAGCATTGATTCCTCCTGGTATCTTCTCCATCTCATTTATCCAGAATCCCTTTTATACTTGAATGCAAAGCTATTAAGGAACCTTAAAATGAAATGGAAATAAATAGTGAACATTTTTTGGTTATGATCATAATGAGGATAACAATGCAGATCAAGAGAAAGTTGCGCTTGTATCTCAATTTCATGCACGACTTTGTGAAAATACTCATCATATTAAGCCTATTATCAATATTCTTCTTGTTGTTAAACTCAATCATATTAAACCATATAATACAAATTCCTTGTTTGCTTTGTCTCATCCTACATCATCTACTACACATGCATCCACTTTTCTTACATCTACAATGTTTGTTCCACTGGGGGCACTTAATATTCCACTTTACATTGTTGATGTGTCTATTCTTTTGACCATTACTATTCCTACATCTCCTATCTATACCAAGAGTGATTCACATTATTCTTCTAGTACGCAAGCTATTGAGACCCTTGTTCATATTTTGCAAGATCAAATATTACAATTACAAAAAGGAACATCTACTTCTTCTCATGATATGCATTCTACTCAACTACTTCATAACCCACTTGCACAACAAGTGGTTTCTTATCCCTTACCTATCGGTTTCGTTTATCCCAAGCTCCCTATCTATTATGGGAAGGGTGCTCCTTAAGAACACCTTCATACATTCCATGTTACTTTCTTGGATTGCACTTACAATGCTACATTGGTTTCCAAGCTCCTTCCTCAAAGTCTAAAGGATTTTAATTTGCAATGGTTCTATATTATTCCCATGCATTCCATATTGAATTTCACTCCTTTAGTTAATCAATTACCTTCCCAATTCTCTATCAACATTGGGACAAAATTTCCTATGCTCAAACGTCTAAAATGCGACAAGGTTCTAATGAGAACACCATTGATTATGTTTAGTGATACAAGAATATGCTTACCAAGATGATTTTTTTTTGGTTGATTGTGAGCTTCAAGATCTCTTTACACAAAGTTTTCTTCCCCCTTACAATAATAAATCATCTTTGAAAAATTTCATTCATTTAGTCATATATGCCATACATTGAAAGATCGTGAAGGTAATCTACTACGTTAATAAGATCAAATATGTTGTTAATCCTCCTAACACATATAATCGCAAGGTTCAAGGAAAATATAATTTCAAAAACAAACCTCATGGTGATAAAACTAAATCTAAAGCCATCGTCAACATTATACCACAATCTAAAAAGATTCAATATACATGATTTCCTTGTGCAAATTTGTATCTTTCCCTCCACCGCTTGAGGTTGATGCATTTATTCCTCATAGTAATAATTTCTATGCTAATGAACATGGTTATTATCATAGATGTGTTGGCCATACTACTAATTGATGTGTTAAGCTTCACCATATTATACAAGATCTTGTTGATGTAGATATTATTGAATGAGATGTTCCCATTAAATCATTCAGGTCTACTAATGATAATTCAAAGATAAAAATATTTAATGACCCACTTCTTGATCACAACAATGCTAAGTATACTTTAGAAGTGCACCATACTCATCATGTTGTATCACTTCCACCTTCTTATAGCTAGTCATTAGATGCTATGATCATTACTATTACTACTATGACATCTTATTAGCCAATTATTACTATTGATAATATTGATATGGCTCATAATATTATTTTAGATACATTTTATATTTGTGATTGGTTGACTAACGCCTTATAAATAATGTTTTAGTTGATAATAATACCAAGCATAATGTATACACTTTCAAGTTTCTTCATTCTCTTAGGCATACTAAAGAATAAGTAACATTTGATAGCAATACAAAAATTAGACATATTGTCCCCCAAATTATCTTTACTACTATTGTTATTCCATTTTTGGTTGCATTTTCTATTAGCTCAAGTGACATGCATGTAATTTTCCATTAGCTATGTGCTTTTAGGGATTTCCCACATATATTACGTCAATGTGTTAAGTTTATTCATAATTAGCAAGTGGTTTTAGCTAGGGGTATACCATTTGAGGCTCCTATACTTAAGGGGCTTAGCCAAAATGATACAGTTACTACTCCTACTCCTAGTACATGCTACTCCTATTGGATCATTCTCTCTTAATATTTCTGCTAGGGATTCTAGTTCACATGCTCCTTCCAATGGGTCATTATCTCATAGACCTTCTAGATCTCCTAGTTCACATGCTACTTCTCATAGACCATTCTATCTTAGCCTTATACTAGGGATTCTAGTTCACATACTACTTCTAGCGGCTCACTCTCTCCTGAGTCTCTTGTTAAGTCCCTATATACACATACTACTTATCATTAGTCTTTCAATTTCATGTCTCATATGTAACATACTATGGTTGCTACACAACTCATACAAGATTATCCTTCTTCACTTGTAATATATGTGAGTCCCAGGCCTCCTTCATTGTATGGGTTTTCCACGCCTCCTCATGATGTCCTCATTGAGTAGCTCTTGTGCTACCCCATTTCATGTATATACTTATTTCCAACCAATACATCTTTTTTCAAATAATCACATAATATAAAAACATTCACATATTTTCAACAATACAAAACCATGACATGTTCATGATTTGATTGCGTACCTAGTTTCTTTACATATGTTGTTTGTTTTTTTGGTTCGATAGATAACATATTTTTCTATATTATCTTTACACACATGCATTCATGAGGTATATTGATCTTGATACATGAGACACACAAATTGATACTCGATGATAGGTGCTAGTTTAATGCCTTTCAAGCGACATTAATATTTGGGGGAATCTCCTACACTACTTAGGTGATTTTGATTCATTACATTTACTTTATACTTCCTCATTATGATTGATCACTCGTATTGTTTATATTTTATCTCTTGAGTTATCAATACTAACACATGTGTCTTGTAAAACACTAACCTATTATATTTTATGTGTTATTTCACTATTGTTTGATATAATTGCTTGTTACAATACTTTCTTACTTGTTGCATGACTACATGATTGTTTATTGTATTTGGCATGAGTACCTTGTCTGTCTTGTGACACCGTAGGTGTACCATGTTTGTGGCTCTATGCATCTCTCTTGTGTATGCACTTTCTTATGTGTATATGTCCCAAGGTATATTCTATGTTATTTTATTGTGACACAATGGGTGTCCTATGTTTGTGGTTGTCTTGATGTGACTATTTTACATACTATTGCTTATATTAATTTGATTGACTATCTCTTCACTATTTTTCTACCTTTATTTTATACACATGTATTATTGATAAGTTTTCTTGTTGCTTGTTGCATGTGTATCATGGTTTCCACCATGTACAAACCATTTTATAGGAATAGGTTCCCAATAGTGGCCACTATTACAACCTTCTATGTGACCCAATGTAGATTATTAGACTTATACAACATGGGTACACTTATTTTCTTTTGATCCATGTGCTAAAATGATTTATCACACACACTTCAAAAGATGGAGCATTCATCAAGATATATTTTACATATATAGCCAATACAAGTAGATTGCATGATATATGCACATGTTTTTATATGGTATAGATTCTCATAAACATATATAGATACAAAAAATTTGCATAGATTCATATAGGTAAAAAATGTACACTTCAAGTCAAGATCATAGTCTGGCCTAGATCTAATTGGACATTCCCAACTTGGGGGAAAATTCTCATAAATTTGTAATACTTTCAAAATTTACCGTTATTTACAAAATTCTACTACAAATTTAGACACAAATGACACATTTTATGACATTATATTTATGACATTATATAGGGGAGACAAGTACTTTATTTCTTCTCCATTACATTTACTCATATACAATTACAAGAATAAGGTTTGGGGGTATGGTTCTTCTCTTACTTTACATTATTTTAGAATTTATATGCTCAAAATCAAGTATACAATATATAGTGGGGGCATGGCACATTCGTTCCTTTTTTACTATGATCTGCAACGATGTGGTTTGTTGGGTTTTGGAATGGATCGAAGTGATTAAGTTCTTCATAGGTTGTCCTTTCTCTCCTCTTTCACATTTATGGGGGAATATGTCACGGTTACTAAAAAAAATAGATACACTTATATTCTCTCTTAATGCAGTGCTTCAATAGTTCTCTCTCCTCTTGGGTGTTGGTTTGTATGCACTCAACACTTTGGTTTCTCCTTTGAAACAATTAGGGAATGATCACTCCAATCCTTTGGAAACTCAACAATAAATCCAAATCTCAAAATTATAACAAGAACGAGAGCTTCTCCCTCTGCAAATGAATAGGTGTATTCTTTCCATGTTTTGCATCTCTTTCCTTTAGATGTACAAATTCAATTTTACCAAAGTTACAAGAATTATTTACATTTGATTTACAATTAATTTCTACAATGGATATTGAGTACACTTTGTTTGTATGTTTCACTCTTTAACATGCCAAACATCAAGACATTGTAAGAAAAATATCAATCGAAGACAAAATGTTTGTGCACACTCGGGTGTGTTTTTCCTTTAAGCATGAAATTTTCAATTACACTCTTAAAGGGGAGAAAATATAGGCACTTAAATTTGGTAACTTATTCTTTCATAAAGACAAGTTTGGATTTGTTCCCTTTCTAAGATAAATGCTCACATTTTAAGTTCAAACATTAAATATCTCCATCTCTCTCTTGAACTTACTCATATATAAATTATGCTTTTTTTTTCGTCCATTAAATATTAATTATCCAAAACAATCATTTATCTACAAACATCATTCCCAAACTTTAGATTTTATCTCAATATCTACCTGGGTAAATCCATACAACTCAAGGTTGTAGTGTACTATGGTCGTAGCTGACCTGTACGGTCCTCTCCCTCTTATCTTGTGACTTTGTTTTCAATTTAATTATCTTATATGTATTGTTTCATCTTTCTAAGTTCGGCCTTAGCTTGAAATTTCACCCACGAGAGCCTATACAACTAATTTAATGTCATTTATAACTCACCCGCAACTTTCATAAGCTCCTATTACAAATATAAATACATAATACTCAAGGCTCTCCTAAATATTTCAAAAGTAGTTACACATCATTTAGATTAGTCACTATTATAGGTATGAAGAACGTAACCACATCAAATAGTCTAACTTCCTCAATTTCCAAACATTAAAAGATCTTAGAGCGATGTCTTAGTAACAACAATCACTCTAATCATCGTTAAAAGCCTTCAAGGGCCATAAAAGTTTAGTCTAGTTATTGAAGTAGACCACATCACACTACTAACACATTGGGTACATTCTCTACTTTATATCTATGCCACTATCTTTGTGTTAAGGTACACGAGGGACCACATATGGGGTTGGATTAGATCACATCCGCACTTGAACCTATGCCAGGAGAATTACACGAGGCTTGATCCCACTCAAGGGCATGTAGTGGAGTACTTAAATTGGTTTGGAAAGGGTTGACCACCCAGGGTATCCCAACCTCAACCACACACAAATTTATTTTTATGTTATATAATGGTTTGATGAAAGGTATTGCAAGTATCTAAGGTTTATACTTTTTGCAAGTCATTACAGGTTGTTTCGAGGTTGTGCAAGCTAGTGTGACATACAACAATGAAGATTTATAGACAAGTTAAGGGAAAACAAAGGTGTAAAACCCCATTGCAAGTAGGTCCAAGACTGTATATAAGAGGGTAAAGATGTAGAGATAAGGGCATCACCTCACGGTCTTATAAAAATACTATCTAGTTATAGCATAAAAAGTGAAGCATCTTCATGATTAAATAAGATTATTTATTTATCTTGTACATCCAAATCTCATCTACTCCATTTTGTACATCTAAATATTCATTTCTTGTTGTGTTTTTGAGAAATCATTGTATCATTTATTATTGTTCAAAGTATTAATGTGTTATTATATTATGAATGGTTAATTATAAATTAATTAATTCAAAATAACCCCTATAACGAGGCCTTACATTCTATATATTGTTTACACTTTGCATGCGTACATATATTTTTGGGGTGTAAACACCTATACATGACCAAACACCATTAGATGCACTGATAAAAAAATAAACCAATTTTCAAGGATTTAACTATGCATTAATTTCCTTTTCCATATGCTCTTTACAAAAAAATGAGTGTTAACAATTCAACATTACGCATTATATATTAGGAAAATCTAAAATTAGTGAAGGAAACATCAAATGTTAGATATTTTATTGGGTAACAACTACACCATAATTAATTTTTATGTCATCGAAAGTAAAAAATAATAAGGATGTAAGGGTTAGTAAAAAGTATACTATTATGATTTAATTAACTTCCAACATCAATTATACATGACCAAAATAATGCATTCAAACTCAAAATGATTGAAAAATAATAAGTACTTGATCAAAACATGAGAGAAGAGATGGAATTAAATGTTTGGGATGATTCAAGAATGATCTAGGTGTGTAGTACAATGGAACAAGAAGATGTAGAGATAAGGGCATCACCTCACGGTCTTATAAAAATACTATCTAGTTATAGCATAAAAAGTGAAGCATCTTCATGATTAAATAAGATTATTTATTTATCTTGTACATCCAAATCTCATCTACTCCATTTTGTACATCTAAATATTCATTTCTTGTTGTGTTTTTGAAGAAATCATTGTATCATTTATTATTGTTCAAAGTATTAATGTGTTATTATATTATGAATGGTTAATTATAAATTAATTAATTCAAAATAACCCCTATAACGAGGCCTTACATTCTATATATTGTTTACACTTTGCATGCGTACATATATTTTTGGGGTGTAAACACCTATACATGACCAAACACCATTAGATGCACTGATAAAAAAATAAACCAATTTTCAAGGATTTAACTATGCATTAATTTCCTTTTCCATATGCTCTTTACAAAAAAATGAGTGTTAACAATTCAACATTACGCATTATATATTAGGAAAATCTAAAATTAGTGAAGGAAACATCAAATGTTAGATATTTTATTGGGTAACAACTACACCATAATTAATTTTTATGTCATCGAAAGTAAAAAATAATAAGGATGTAAGGGTTAGTAAAAAGTATACTATTATGATTTAATTAACTTCCAACATCAATTATACATGACCAAAATAATGCATTCAAACTCAAAATGATTGAAAAATAATAAGTACTTGATCAAAACATGAGAGAAGAGATGGAATTAAATGTTTGGGATGATTCAAGAATGATCTAGGTGTGTAGTACAATGGAACAAGAAGATCTAGAGATGTAGATCCTACACTAGAGATTATGGGACTGAAAATTAAGCAGGTGTGAGACTATACAATTTTGTACAATTTAGGCTAGAGTTGTAAGGTTGAGAATAAGAGTTGTACTATTTTGGACCCTGAGAAAGTATATATCTGAAACATTTTATGTACTTCACTTGCCTAGAATGGATGCTCACTATATGTATCTCTCACTCACATAGCTTTGGGATGACATGTGATAACCTGTAACAAATTAGAAATCCTATAAATGTGTAGAACCCTTTATCAGATCATTAGAAAACCAAAGGAGAAAATATCAGTATGCTTTGCGGTTATAATCCTAGTTGTTAAACCAATCCAAGTGATGCACTACATATCCTTGTTGTGGAAATCAATCCTCATGTAATTCTCTGAGGTGCTTGTGCAAGTGTGTATAGTTAACCAACCCCTTAGGGGTCCCCTCGCAGCTCTTGACACAATAGTTATTTAGATAAATGCATGGTATATAATGTACCCAATGTGGTAGTAGTGATATATGTCATGCCTCAACTATGTGATCTAACCCTTTTGGTGATTGAAACCCTTGTTCATTGTTTGGAGTGACTTTGCTCTAACTAAGACATGGCCTTATAATCATTACATACTTGTAGATGGATGAAGATATACTATTTGACTGGGTTAAGTGCTCCACACTTGTATTAGGGAATACTCTAGATGATATGCAACTGATTTAGGAATATTTAATAACCCTTTGAGTGCTCTTGGAATGATATTCACAATGATAGCTTGTAAAAATTCCAAGTTATAAAGCAATAATGACTTGCTTATATAGCTTTTTGTAGGGGATATATTCTAATAAGGTCAACTTTAGGAAGATGAAATGGCCCAAAAAAGATTTTAAACTGAAAAAAAATCAATGATTGTGAAGGGGTGGGAGTTTACAGGTCAGCGAAGATCAGATCCAACATCTCGACCCTTATGTATATTTTTGAATTAGAAAGAGAAACATAAGAATTAAAATTTATGCTATGAACATTAATTTTTTTATGCTCCTTCGATTAAATAATATTCCTATAATTAAAGATAGAGGAGAGTGTAAAAATAAGTAAGTTGTATAATGGATAGAGAGATAAGGAGATTGGATTTTGAATATGAGAATTTATCTTAGCAAGGATACATGGTTAAACTTGGCATTACATAGTGACAAGTTACTATATTTTAGTGTCTATATTTGATCCCTTTAAGTGTGTGATTAAAAATTACATGCTTAAAGGAAAAACATACTTGAGTGTATGCACACACATTTCCTTCACTAGAAGGGTCTTCATGATGTCTTAGGGTTGGAACGCTCCATGATGAAATTTTTAACACAAAGTGTAGTCAATGTCTATGACAGAAATTAAACATTAACTCAAAATATAGATAGTGTTTATAAATTTGAACGTTGAAAAAAGCATAGAAAGGAGATGAAAAACATGGAAGGAATACACATGTTCATTTTGTGAAGGAAGGAGCTCCTGTTGTTACCATGCCTTACAGAGTTGGAATCTCCTTTGGAGATGGTGTAGGATCAGGGGTGATCAGTCCCCAATATTGTGTCATAAGAGATAGTACAGAGGAGGAAGGATTTAGACTATAAATTACTAATGTTCTTTGATGCCTTCCCTATTTGAGGATTTATTGAGAGAGGAGGAAAGAGTATTCTATGAAGATTGTAGTTTTGTTTCGACGTTTTCCACTAAACTAATAAACCAAACTACTACAGACAAATCTATGCCCAATTTTCTCCAACTTGAAAATTTAGACCTTAGAAGGAATAACATTGTCATGTCCCCATAAGGTGTTATTGTGACTAAACTGATTATGTAGAATTTTTAAATATTGAAGGGGAGGAGGACCATGACCCAAACCTATTTTTTAATTGCATTTGAATAACATTGTAAAAAAGGAAGAAAGTATTCATGCCCCATGTAATCCTTTGAATTCATGTCATCTATATCTATAATTGTGTATAAATCTTGTAAAAAACTGATAGTCTATAGAAATTTAAAACTTGAGTGAAACTATCCTCTATTTGGGAACATATGAGATGGTAAATATTGTACCATGGTTCTGACTGTACTATACAATTTTGACCTTGTTTGAATTCTACTACTTTTTACTATCTGCGACCTTATCTAAGGATCTAATCCCTGTGAAAATATGTTCCTACATCCTATAATCTATCTATAGATAGATAAATGTCTTGTTGAATGTCCCCTCTTTTAAGGTATGTGTGATAAATAATTTGAGCACTTGAATCAAAAGAACAAATGCCATATGTCTAATGATTTGTATAGGATCACATAAAAGGTTGTAATGGTGGAAAAATTTAAGAGCCTATACCTATAAAAGGGGTTGCACACAGTGGAAACAATGGTGTAGGGAAAAGGAAACAAATAAGAATACATGTGTAAGGTAAGTAATAACAACATAGAATAATAACAATAATGTCCTACTCTATATTAAAATAAGTATACAATGAATATAGTAAACATGCCAGAAGCCATAGAAAAACAATGGTGTGATCATTAGAGTAAGATAACAATAATAGAGTAATAGAAACAATAGTTTAAATAACATAAAAAATCATAATCATTTGTAGGCATGAAGCCAAAAACATGGGACACCCATGGTGTCAAAATCACAATAGAAAGCACAATGTGCCACAATTAGAAAAACAAGTGCATACACACAACTTAGACATGAAGCAAAAAACACGGGTCACCCATGCTATCACAAGATAAGCAAAGACCTTAGGTCATATAAAGAAAACATTCACAACATCGTAATCAAAGAATACAATCAAGTGTACCCACACATTAAACAAGAAAGGATTGAATTCACATAAACAAGTAGTGACAATAACATAGAAATCAAGTGTAATATATAGTAAGAGATAACAAGATAAGTTAACACTACACAAAACACATGTCTTATTCATGTTGATCCAATAGATAACAATGAACACCTACGTAAAGCTCAGGATATCTCATGAACTCATGTGTGTAAATAATAGTTATGTTTGTATCAGATTAATGTGACAAACATCATGTATAAAGTGATAAGTTAGCTAAACAAATTAGATCAATCTTGATTTTGTCTTTTTACTCATATTTGAATGTTTTTGTAATAGGTGATTATTTGAATGTTTCTATAGTATTTTGAAAATAACTATATACATGAAAGAGGATAACATAAGAGCTACTTGATAAGGGCCTCATAAAGAGGCATGTAGAGGGGATACAAGCCCCTCGAGTAGTAAAGGAGACAAAGGATTCTCATTTATGATTTGTGCATAAGCCATCATATGTGTCGTAGGAGAGCCAGGGTAAGAAGACATGTGATAAGTAGTATACATATAATGTGATTGATTTGGAATCCTAGAGGAAGTAGTATGCGATCTTGATGATTGGTGAATAAGAGTCTGAGTGAATACACCTGTAGATATAAAAAGCTTGGCCACATTTGGAATAAGTATAGGTGTATGAGAAAGAGAAAGCCAAGGATGTAAGCAATGCGTAAGATACTTAGTTCCATCAGGGTTGTTTGTATCAACCTCAAAAAGAGGGAGAGACACAAGGATAACTATCAATAAAAGAGGTTATATAGAATAATTGGGATCCATAGAAACATACCAAGGTGTATACAAAGTAGTATATGTAAGATGAACATGAATGGTGCCATCTATATAAATATAGCTAACATATAATAGATAAGTGTATCAGTGGTAGTGGAAGCAAGATTAAAAGAGATGATTGCAACCTTTTGCATCATATTAAATGGGGAATTAATCATGCACATAAGAGTATGTCTAATATTTATAGTTATTGTAACATTGTGAATGGGCATATGGTTGCCCTCAAATATAAAGGTATCATTAATGTATCAATAGTAGGTAAAGTTGTGGGAGAAGTATCATTATGTTTAATGCCATTAAACGTTGTGCTAAGAGCATCATCACAATAGTGACCTCCATTAGAGTGCATATCATCACTAATATAATGTAAATCATTTGTAACAAGAATAAGAGAAGCATGTGCATCGGTTGAAATATGTTCTATCATAATAGGAGAAAGATATTCAGTGCTTGTAGTTTTTACATCACCGTATATTACAAAATTATAAAAAAATGGGGTCATTACGTTGAATTGTACATGCAATTTTAACATTTTCCATAGCAAAAGGATGTTTAAGTGTAACATTTATTATTTCAATAATTATATCCTGCTCAATTGAAGTGGAGGGTATAGACTCATTATCAATTCTTATAACATTATCATGTAAAATGGGGGAATAAGTATAATTATGTTCAATGTCATTAAGATATTTTCTAAGAGCATCATTATAATAATAAACACCATTACAGTGTATATCATGTTCATGTTGAAGAATAAGGACAATTGTTAGCTAACTAGCAGGGGGACCTGTACAAAAGAAAATCGACACGGGACCTTCAATCACACTCGACCTCTCGAGGTTGTGTTGGGACGACCGGTGTAGAATGTATGGATGGTTGAATGTAGTGAATATAAAGAATATGGAGAATGTAGATGAAATTATGTGAAAATGGAAAGAACAAGTTATCAAGGTAAAACAATGCCCTTGAATCGCAATATCGAGATCTACTCGTCAAGGGAAGCAAAGGCCCTTCTAACCTGAATTGGTCTAACAGATGGGTTAGAAAGAATAGCAACACAGAGTCTCCAGTTGATATAAAATCTATGGAAATCCTTTGCAATGGTTGTGGGATGTGTGGGAAACCAACGAGCATCTCGTAATGATTTCCATACAAGGTCATGGAATAAACGAGAGAGGCGTGAATCCATTAGATCTATGGACGGTTCACTGGTTTGGTCCAAAACGTGAGGGCTCAATGAGATTCTTTGTTTAGGATGTTTAGTTGTCTAAAGATATTGGGTAGAAGTGGAGATGTTCTAAAGACCAATGCTCGTAATCCGATGTCTATGTCTAACTAGCCTTTGGTCCTGTTCAGTTGGGGGATCGCTAGAATCTATTACCAAGGGCAGTCCAATAATTATAAGCTTTATCTGCTTCGATGTTTAAAATGTTAATTGTTCATTCTTATCCGCGTACCGTGATGGCGTACTGATGACAAGAATATAGAGTCTCATATATGTGTCTGTGAGAAACTCGGGACCGTTTGGTTGTGGTACCCGTGGATCACTTCTGTATGTGTGTTATTGTTGAGGACCGTTGATGGTCATGTATTGTAATGATCTACTTTACTTAAGCAAATAACAACTAATCTAATTAAATTGAAAATATTCTATGTTTTTGGTATTTTCAAGATATAAATGAAATAAACAATACAAAGCAATTACTCTAATAAAATAAATATTTTTATGCTTTTTTGGAATTTAGAAGAAATGAAGAAATAGAAAGCTTCTAATCTAACAAATAAATCCTATACAGATAAATAACCATCTGTAGTTATTTACCTATGTAATCGTGTAATCTAATCTATTATAATCAAAATAAATCTTTTTCTAATTTGTAACTGTGGATTATTAAATCTTCTTCTACCTCAGAAACATGGGAGGATTTAAAGCTTCAGAAGCTTTTCTTCCCCTGTAACTTCCTAGATAGACTATGTGAGGATTTAAGTGAAACCACAATTTCCAATAAATTTATTATCTATGTTGATATAACAAGCTTCTTGGAAATGAATCTAACTATTGGCAATAAAGGAAATTGATCTTATTCTACTCTATTTGATATATATATATGCGTACGATTCAGAAACAATAATACGAAGAAATGAAGAAAACTAACATTAACCCCAACCTGGAAATACAGAGCTATGGTAAATCTAGTTGTGTTATGCTTTGTCCCCTTATTTTTTCTTTTCAATATCCTGTGTTCCGTGAGTCCAAGGGATTGAGAATGTAGTAGAAGCAACAGTGAGAAAGTGCTGGAGCAATGACAACTTGATGGCAGTTTGGTAACAATGTAAGAGGAAGAGAGACAACACTAGTGAACAAAGCTTGGCTATGCAATTTCCAGCAAGAATGTGGCAGCTCAACAATACAAGAATACACAAAATGATCTATGGCCCTTTGCTTGAGAACAAGCGATGAATTTATAGAAGGTTGGTTGGGCTGTGCACTATAACACTTGGCAGCCATGGGGTGCCACATCGACAATGAAGGGGCAGTTTGAACAGTCAATTACATTACAAGTGAAAGAGGATATTTCCACAAGTCAATCAAGCTTGGAATCAACTAAAATGGTTCATAAATATGCACTCAAAGTGAACTGGAGTGGAGCAACGTGTGTCTTAAATCACGTTGGAAGATTCTGGAAAATTCGCACAGGACCATTGCCCTACGCAGGGCAACGGTTACAGGATCACTGCCCTACGTAGGGCGGTTGTTACAGGACCACCACCCTATGCAGGGCGGCGATTACAAGACCGCCGCCTAGGCAGGGCATCGGTTTTGTAACTAAAGGCCAAAACTAAGGCTGAATGGTGTGGGAAGTTGCAAAAAAGTGGGAAATGGATAAGTAAGGAAAACTAGGCTACAAGTATAAGCTGCAAAGAGGTTTAGGAGCTCAAACACCTTTGGAAAAGACATGAATCATCATTGGGGACCTTTTATAGCATTTTCTGAAAATGTAGCAAGTGCAATTTTCGATGCGTACAAGACCCTCACTGGAAGGAGGGATAGGGATTTTGGAAAGAATATATTCAACTGTAGAGTATATATACAAATTATATTAGGTCCGTAATTATTCACAAGATTGAATAAAATATGGTTTTGGGGTGGGGTACATTAAGAGTAAGCCACAGAAAGATATGGTATCTTCCGTAACATGGGTTATATAGCTACATGTAAAAAATAGAAATACAACTATAGGGAAACTAGTGTTTGAAATAAGATATAAGATTTAACCACACATTGGGTTCACCAAATGTTTATACCCTAATTAATTTTAATGTTATGGATTGTACACAATAATAAGAAGGATGTAAGGGTTAATGTACATACCCAAAACTGTAGGTATTGTACTGCCGGAAAGAGGTTATGGAAACCCCAATGATGATTCAGATATCTTAGCAAGGTGTTCAGAATCTAGAAAAGCTCGCCAAGTGTACAATTGCATTCTAGAAAGCCTTGTCTAGCTTTTGCATGTCTTGTTGTAACCTCTGCCCCTTTTTTTCTTTCTTTTTGTCTTTAAATTAAAGAACCGCCACCTTTCCTGGGTGAAGGTCCCATGACTGCCGCCCAAGACAAGGCAGCGGTCCTGTAACCACCTCCTTGCGCAGGGTGGTGGTCATGTGTGCATTTTCCATAACGTTTCGATGATTTCGTCAAAGGTAAAAATTCAAATTTCTATCCGCATTCCTCAACCACTAAAGCTTGCATTTATGTTTTGGCTGCCCAGTAAATAGTGATTTGCCTTTGTTTGATAATAAAAGAGTTTAATTTAGACTTACCCTCTGGTAAATCCAAATGCTATAAATACCCAACTTGTCCACAAGCAAATGGCCCTCTCCTTCTGTGATTGATTATTCAATTTGTTTGAAGTTCTTGCATGAGTTTCAATAGTTTTATATTTTGCATGAATCCTCAGCCTCTCTTCTGCTTTAGAAATCATTTGATCCTCATACTTTCATTTTAATCCATTGCTTTCCCACACAACCAACTTAGCATAAGGTAGTTTCAGTTCTAGATTAGAATCCATTTGATAATCTTAGAGTTGTAGGTTTTGTTTTGTCACAAGAAATAGATCCCAGAATTCTCGGTACTTTGCGTTGTATTCCCACAATAAATCCTGCTAGGAATTACATAGTCAAGCTCTGTTCACTTGCACTATCCCTCTCTTATTTGCATTGTATTCGGTTTATATCCAAAGCTGCCATTGTTCGAGTATCTTCTTCTGCTGATGCTATCACATTCACAATTTTTTGGATTCATGAGAACATGAAGAAATGACAAGATCACACTGAGGGGACACGTCACGACACAACTGGATTTACCACTATTCTGTAAACTCTAGGTTTGAGCTATCAAAGTTGTAGTTACAATATATCAAATAGAGTAGTAAATTATTTTATTTCAGTTAAAGCTCACTTTCAATATTGCCAGGGAAGCTGTGGGGAATGATAGTTTCTGAGAAACTATGATTCATTCCTCACTTCTGAGGTAGAATTGGAATTCTTTCGATTAAACTAGTTAGTTATTTAAATATTTAGGATAAATTCACAACTGCATCGGTAAATAACTACATCAAGCTAGCTTTCTTGTTTTAAATTATGTTATTAGATTAACTGTCCATTATCTGAATATATTAGAATAGCTGCTCTTTTAATTTTGTTCAAATACGCATCATTGAAAATACAAAAATAAGAGAAATATAAGCATAGTGTAGATATATCTTTCATAGTTAGCTTACTTGTTTCAGTTAAAGTTTAATCTTCTTTTGCATGACAATTATGGGACCCAGAGAGCCCAGGGAATATGTATTTGAACCAGTAGTATCTCAGCTGAATCTCTTCACAATGTTAATGGATATAGATCAAGGGCTTAGGATTCAGGTCTTTCAAATGATAATAAACCCACAAGCAATTAGTGAACAATTGAGGCAATTGAATATTGAAGACGACAAAGCATACACATTCTGGTCAAATCAACCCAACTATAGATTTCCTTGATAGGATATCTGCATGACCATACAAGAACCTGAAAGAGAACAAATATTTGGCTGTGATCCATTAGTTCCGTAGCCAGATGCAGGAGACCTTCTCATCGACATAGACACAGGGTTACGTATACAAGTTGCTAAAACACCTGTAAGGTATTATGAGAAAATCACACAACTCCTGGTATTAAACATAGAAGCTGAAAAGGCTTATGACCATTAGATAGTCGGAAGAAGAGATTGATTCTTCACATGACCATAATAGGTCCACAACAACCATGAACTCATGGTTGTGATCCCCAGGTCCCATAACCCAACGGCCTGCAACTCAGTTAAGTATTGACACCGGTTTATGAACACTGGTATTTAGATCCTCACCACTCCCGCCAAATATCATAACGTAATTTTCCGTATTAAACATAGAAGCCAATCAATCCAACATTTTCTGGGCTAGACCAGAAAACCACCCATAGTTTATTATAAATCCACTACACCTCTCATTACCATTTTCCATGACCTTGTCTGGAAATATACACGAAGCACCTACAGGTCATTTTCCACGTATCCAACAGCTAATAGATAGGATCTCGGCAGAGCTCGACATTGATTGGAGCCTCTGAGTAGCTATTATATCTGAATGATCCATTACACCAATTCAGGTTAGGAGATCTTTCTTTGCCTTAGATTCGTAGATTCCATTATTGTGCGTTGAGGATATAAGATTGCCCAACTAGTTTGTCTGTATCCACATATATTCCATTTCCACCGGCTATCTCGGCACGACCTCGGGAGGTCGGGTATGAAGAAGAGCTACTTGTAGATTCTCATGCTCACATGTCACTTTTCTATCGTATAAAATTGGTGAACCTGACGTGAAACAAACAACTGTTCCCCTTTTATTTTCATTTCTTTCATCCATCTTCGCTCTTTCCCATTATTCTGTGGGTATTTATATACCCCCTGAATATGTTGGGATACGACACATATGATAGACCTCTCTTAGGTCTCGAAGCACATTATGGTCAAACAAATAGACAACCATCACCCTCACTTTTTACATGGGCTGACAACTATTCAAGTAATTACTTGTCATCACAAACTCCTCCTCAAAGAACTAGCTCTAGTTCTTCATTCCAAATTGAGGAGTTGGATCAACTCACACAAACGTAGCAACTAAAGCCCTCAGGCTCTAACAATATGATGTTTAATGGAGAATCCACTTCATCTCCTCAGGTTTTTTTCAGACCACAAATCAGTAGACAGTCAGATCCACTCCCATTTTTGGATGAGGAGTATTTAGCATGCTATGCTAGAAGTGAACAATGCTTCCAAAACATGTACCCACCTATAGGAAGTTTGCAAACACAACCCGATACCCTACTCCAAGAAAACACCCCCATTCCTCCACCTATGGGAAATACTCTCGGTGAAGCTTGGCAGGGTAATGATCAATTCATAGCAGGGTATCATACCCCTTTACAACCTCAAGGTGTACAACAACCACCATTAAGGAAAAACACTGTGTCTTCGCCAATCAAGGTCATCTCAGCCTTAGTTGAGAAGGTTAGAGGATTAGAACTTGCTCAAGCAAATCAAAATTCATATTTCGGGCAAGCAGGAATCCCCAACCCTCCACATCATCCCAGCCAAGTTGACCTCCTTATAGGAACAGGCACGTTAGGCATGCCTCCTCAACATTCATATAACTATCCACAACAAACACCAACTAGAACCGTGTTTTCAAATGACACTCTAGTTGAAAGTATGATACCTCCCGGCTTAGCACCAAACAACCCATACCAGAGAAATGCTCCTCCCTACTTGAATATTTATTCAAAATCACCATAAGGAGACATGTTCTCTTCTCTGGGATGTTCACTCAACCACAGGGATTTCCTTATGTCCCTACAAATACATATGCTATGCCATATCAACAACCCATGCCACCCCCACCCCCTCAGCAGGCACCATCGATGGTCAAAACCTATGTGGTAGGGACTTACTCAGAATATTTAAAAGAGCCTCTAGATTTCACCATACAGAGTGTCATGCTTCCAAGACCTCTTCCTAATTTTCCCAAGTACAAAGGGGAGGGAGATCCAAATGCACATATCAAGGCCTATGCCATGGCCATTCGAGAATTACTCCCTTGGGATGGGGTTGTTGCTAAGATATTCCCTAAAACCTTAGAGGGTATTGCCCTTGATTGGTATTACAGAATACCTGAAGCCTCGATACACTCATTCAAACAACTTGTGTCAGAGTTTATCAAAGCTTTTGACATGAACAAATTGTTAAGAACAAGAATCAGAGAATTCTTACATATTAAACAAGAGCACAATGAATCCGCTGCTCATTTTATTCAAAGATGGTGTACAGTCCTCTACTCATCAGCAAGTGCTCCAAACATGGATCAAATGGAACTATGTGATTTATTCCTTCATTCCCTCAATAGAGAGATAAAGGAAGAAGTCCAGAAGTTCCCACTAAGGACTTATGATGAAGTACTCGAGAGTGCTCTCTGAATAGATCAAGTGGCAATAGATAGTGGTCGTAAGACATATGGAACAAATGGGAAATTAATCACTCCCAATCAAAACACTACGACCTATCCTAATGCCGGGAATACCAATCAAGGACCCAAAATCCTTAACAAAAACCGTGGGGTTACAACAGATGGAGTAACAAGACCAAGTTAAAAGGGAAAATGTCGTAAACATTTCACCACCTGTTAACAATCAGTGAAATGACAACTTTACTCCGACAATCAACGTGGTGGATTTTAATCATCCATCACGAAAACAACAACAACAATGGAAAATCCAAACACAAGGTCCAAATCAAAACCCAACTGGATATCAGAGTCAAAACCAAAGGCAACAACCTCAAAATTTTAACTCTAACAACCAGCAACCTAATCAAAATTTTGGACCACAACAGGTTTCAAATCAACAACCTCGAAACTATAATCCCAACTTGTATTGTGGTTTCCACAAGATTCAAGGCCATGATACTAGGACTTGCCGTGACTACAATAAATTCATGCAACATTTTCCAGAAGACCAAAGACAACTCTTTATAGATATGTTTTTAGCAAATTTTGTAGTACCCACGCCAAACACTTACACAGGGGCAGTTTCCCCTCAAAATGCACCCCTCAAGATCTTTAACGATCCACTCCCAAATCACTCTAACAATAACAGGTTAGATCCAAACGGGACGAACAAGGGTGTTATGATAGGAAATAATGATCATGAAGCCTCAACTTCATTAAATCCACCGGTCACACCCCAATTAGGAACTCGACCACAAACCAAGATAGTTGGCTGGTAGAGTTAGATACCGAGCTACCTGTAGAAACCATAACAAGAACACGAGATTATTCTTCTCAACCAGTTCCAAACTATCCATTAGAACCAGACAACATTCAACAAACATAGTAAAACCCATAGGTGCTTATGCTTTAATTAATGACTTAACAAAGACCTTCTCTCACATTTCCTTCTTGGATTTCTTGAAGAACTCTCCCACCCATAAGGCTGCTCTCTTAGAAGCATTAGGCCTTGGTCATTTAATTAACATCACTCCTCCTCCGGAAATGCAAGTAAACCATGTAGACTTTGATGTCTACCCTCCAGGGCAGCCAGATAGGGATACTGAGTTTATATTTGATATAAGAAAAATGCCAATAGATGCTGAAATTGTGCGTAGAGGCGACCCAACCTTGCATTTACAGGTATGGGTTTACAATAATTATGTTAAGCGCGCAATGATTGACGATGGGGCAGTAGTTAACATAGTCCCCTTTGCTTTTCTTCAAAATCTAGGATATGGAGAAACAAATTGTTCCACAACACGAAATACGCTAAGAGGTTATGATAGCCTCAAGGCCACTTCAATTGGAACCATAGTTTTACCAGTCACCTTAGGACCCAAGACAGTCCTCACCAAGTTTTATATTATAGATCAGGAAACCAACTATAATATGATCCTCGGTCGACCATGGATACACCGCATGAAGGCAATCCCTTCCACGCTATTCCAGGAAATAAGATTTTTGCACCTAGGGAAAATATTTGTGGCACAAGGTGACCCAAAACCATTCGATATACACCTAGCAGACTTGAAGAAAAGACCAGGAGTACACTCTGAGTTTGAACTCCCAACGAATCAACTTAGCAAACCAATCAATTCAAAACCAGAAGAGAAGTTGATACCTACAACAAAATTAGAAATTACAAATCTAGTCGAAAGCATTCCAGCACTCAAAAGTGAGACTAACTTCATAGAAATGGTATCATTAGGGACTACCACAAAAATTGTAGAATTACTAGAGAAAGATCTACCCATTCTCCTACCATTTGATTCTATGGGTATGGGATACACCCTAGGAATTGGTTCCCTTCCATCAGATGAAGTTTGTATGGTAGAAGTAACCAAGGCAGAAGAAACAGACATGAGGAATGTCCCAACATCCATTTTTCCAAGCAAATATTGGACTCTCCACTTCGATGGAGCTAGATGTCATTTTGGAGCTGGGGCAGGTGTGATCTTTACTTCTCCCGAGGGAAAGATCCTACCTTTTGCCTTTAAGTTAAATTTTGAGTGTACAAACAATGGGGCTGAGTACGAAGCCCTCCTCCTTAGCCTCATCATAGCCAAAAGGATGGGTGTTGATAACATTAGAGTGCTAGGAGACTCACAACTAGTTGCAAACCAAGTCTCTGAGGTATATGAGACTAGAGCTGAGCATTTACAACTCTATAAAATGGTGGTATTAGATCTAACCAAAGGATTCAACTTCATATCAATCGAAGCAATCCCACAAGAGTAGAACCTTCTCGCAGATTCAATAGCAACCTCAGCTTCCCGTTTCACTCCAAACAGTGAGTTGGAAAATACAAGTTTCACGGTATCACTTCGTACTGAACCATTGGTGCGTAAAATACCAACAAACCCACTCCTGACACATATAGAAGCTGAGAATGAGTTTTCTATCCCAGATCACTTTGACAGTGATAGAATCACTCTTGAATATCTAAACGCCTATGCAGAGCTACATCTCACTCATCACATAGTGGATCTTTCCCTAATCCCACATTCCTCTTCCTATTTTGGAAATCCCATGATAGAGTCTCCTCCACAAAAGGATCTCGATATCTACGAGGTAGAGAACAGAGAAATTTTGGAACTACCTCTGGCCCCACCTGAATTTGAAGAAGGAAACGCTTCCTTAATCGAAGAAACAATTGACATAAACATTGGAACGGAGGAAGAACCAAATATTTTGAAGTTGGGATCCTCATTAACTCCAGAGGAGATAGAAATACACACCCGAATCCTCAAGGAACATCAAAAGGCTTTTGCATTTAATTACAAAGAAATGATGGGAATTACACCACATATCGGTACATAATCTTGTCACTAAATCGGATGCAAAACCAATTAAACAAAAGTCAAGACCAATGAAACCAAAAGTGGCTCTCATGGTGAAAGAAGAAGTAATGAAACTTCTCCAAGTGGGATTCATCAAACCAGTTGACTATTCACAATGGGTATCTAATATCGTCCCTGTTCTAAAAAAGAATGGGAAGATACACATTTGCATAGACTTTCAGGACATTAACAAAGCTTGTCCCAAAGATGACTTCCCGTTACCATCCATTGATGTTATTGTTGATGCAACAGCTGGATTTGAACTGTTTTCCCTCATGGATGGGTTCTTAGGGTATAATCAGATTAAAATATCTGAGGAAGATCAAGCCAAGACCACATTTATAACTCCTTGGGGAACTTATTGTTACGCTGTCATGCCATTTGGTCTTAAGAACGCTGACGCTACATACCAACGGGCAATGACATACATATTCCACGACCTTATTCATAAGATTGTGGAATCCTATGTAGATGACTTGTTGGCCAAGGCCAAGAAGCGTTGTGATCACCCAGAAGTACTCCGTATCATTCTCTCATGATTGATTGAATATGGCGTCACATTGAATCCAGAGAAATGTGTATTTGGTGTGACAGGAGGCAAGCTTCTGGGTTACATTATATCCTCATGAGGGATTGATGTCGATCCAGCCAAAATTTGGGCTGTTCTTGAAATGATTCCACCATCAGACGAGTCTGGTATCAGATCATTTCTTGGGAAACTAGGTGTAATTCGAAGGTTCATTCCAGACTTAAGTTTTGTTGTTCATCCAATCAACAATTTATTAAAGAAAGATTATAGCATTGATTGGATAGAAGAATGTAATGAGGCCTTCGAAGTAGTTAAATGCTTCTTTTTGTCTCCTCCCATGTTAATGCCTCCTAGACCAGATCATCCTTTGATCCTGTATTCACGGGCTACTGATGTCTCCCTAGCCTGCATGTTGGCTCAAGAAGACAATGATAAATGAGAACGTGCAGTCTATTTCATTAGCCAGACGTTACTTGATTATGAAACACGTTATACATAGGAAGAAAGAGAATGCCTTGCCATAGTCTTCGTAATGAAACGTTTAAGACATTACATGTTAAATCAAGAAACAAGGGTCATTGTAAAGACAGATCACTTACGAACATTCCTCATGCAAGGGTCTTTATCTAAAAAGGCTGGATGATTTATAACCTTAATGGGTGAATTCAAATTAACATTTGTAAACCAGAAATTTGTTAAGGGACAAATCATTGTAGACTGGTTAGCTGACAATCCATTAGATGGAGGTGATCTGGTAGATCTAGACTTTCCTGATGAGTGCATATACTTTGTCGAAACCAGACCCCCCATCTCTACATGCCCTTGGTACACTAACATCGTCAATTTTATCATGGACCATATGTACCCAGAAGGTGCCACATCACAACAAAGAAGGTAGTTACGCATTATCACTGCTAAATATGTTATCTTAGAACAAGTGCTCTATCGTAAAGCCTTCGATGGAATGCTTTTAAGATGCATTGACACTGAAGAATCCAAAAATATTATTTACGAATCCCACAGTGGGATATGTGGAGGCCACTTTGGTGGTCATGCCACTACTCACAAAATACATCGGATGGGCTATTTTTGGCCCACTCTAGAACATGACGCAGTAGAGTTTGTGCGCAAGTGCCATAAATGCCAAGAATTCTCCCATGAGATTCACATGCCAACACAGGCTCTGCAACCAATCGCAACCCCATGGCCCTTTTCCATGTGGGGCCTAGATTTGATAGGGAAATTCTCCCCTCATCAACAGATGGTCATAATTTTATAATCATGGCCACAAAATATTTTACCAAATGGGTAGAGGCCATGCCTCTCACCACCGTACCATGTTCTGTAATCGTTAAGTTCATTTTAAATCAAATCATTTATAGGTACGGTGTCCCGCAAGTCATTATCTCAGATAATGGCACATCCTTTAAGAACAATGAGGTCCGTGAATTATGCAGTAAATTCAAGATAAACCATCATACGGCCTCTCTTTATTACCCTCAAGCCAATGGACAAGCTGAAGCCACAAACAAAACATTAAAAGCTATTCTCCTCAAAATAGTTAAGGAGAATAAATGGGATTGGCATTTAAAATTATACCCAGCCTTGTGGGCCCATCGAACCTCAATAAGAACACTGACGGGGGAAACCCTTTCTCATTAGTATTCGGGGTAGAAGCAGTTCTCCCACTTGAGGTCGAAATACCCAGCCTCCGCATCTCATTACAAGGGATTTTGGGAGAAGAAGCCTATAGAGAGGCATGCCTCTCTCAACTAGAAAGCCTTGATGAGGCCAGGCTAAATGCTGAACAATGGCATAGAGCCTATGCTGACTGGATGTGCCAGAAATATAACAAAAAAGGTCTATGAATGAGAAATATATGAGGGAGATCTAGTTCTAAGACTAGACAGCCGGATTGATAAGAAAACCAACGAAGGAAGGAAATTCTGGCCCAAGTGGTTGGGCCCATACCGAGTCATGAAAGACTACGGAAATGGTGCGTATCTCTTATGTACACTAGAAGGTGAGGAATTCAATGAAACTGTCAATTCCTTGCATCTTAAACGGTTTTATGCATAAGGCATCAATGTCACCATTTGTATATTATATCTACCTACATTGCATTTAGTCACTTAGTTGTTTCATTTTGTTCACTCATTTCGTAACTATTGTGGTCAAGGAACTTATTCTTAAGCAATTCATTACAAGCTTCTGAAAAATATTGGCAAAAGCATTCAAAATCATATCTCTTCAGTTTTCATAATATCATCAAATGGTTCCAAAATCATTTCATCAATTCAACAGACAAAGTCTTGACAAAAAACCATACCAAGGCCTGCATACTTGGTCATACTCATTCTTTTCTACTTGGTTAAGTTGTTCTTACCTACGGTCTGTTCTAGAAGCTTCTTGGTGTCACATCTATCCTTCTTACATCTCTTTGAAACAAGGATACTCCAAAGTCACAAATCAGAAGTGTCAAGTTAAATAAAAAATGCTAAACCAAATAGAATATTTTATTTTTACACACTTCTTTGCCCCACCAACCTTCGGTGATGAGCCTGCATCTCTTACTAGTGATACGAGGTTGAGAAAGGGATGAAGTTCCCTTACTCACCTATGTCCTGCCTTTGGTGATGAGCCCATGCTTCCTATTAGTAGCATGAGACAGGGTGTAGGGGGTCCATTCACGCAAATCAGTGAATATTAATATTTTAAAGCAAAGTATACTAAGTGAAGTTAAATATCCAAATTCCAAAGAGATCAAATCCTTAAAACCAGATTTTGTCAACCAAGTTGCCATCCATGGATCTAAGTCTAGATAAACTGGAAAATAAGTTGCATTCTAAACTATGTAGTAGTTTTGAGTAAGAGTAAGTACGCAAGTTTGAATTTGATTTCTGTCAAAACCTTGTCTTTCTCTCATCATTTCCATTCATTCAAACTCATACAATTTGCACCCTTCCCAACTCTTGGTGTTGAGCCCTCGCATCTTACTAGTTGCATGGAGTTAGGAATGGGGCAAGTTCATCTCTTTATCACTATATATTCATCACGTTTTTCCAAAACAAGAAGAAGCAACGAACATTTCCCAAAGAAGCCAAAAGTTCAGTACTACAATATGTTTGCATCATCACATATCAGCATTACAAAAACAAATAAAAGAGAAACATTATGTTCAACATTTGTTATCACTTGTCATCCATTGCATACATTCTGAAAAGCATATAAAAACAAAGATTCTAAAAACATCTAGTGTACACATGGGAAACGAATCACAAAATTCTAGATACAAGAAGATCTAGATCCAAAATATATATATAAAATATATATATATATATATATGAATCATGTTTTATATACAATGCCATCATGCACTAGGCATGGTCAAAATGCTCAATGAGCCTGGAAAATACAAAAACACTCATATAAACATCTGACAAAAATCACTACAAAAAGACACCATGATCTCTCAATCCTTGTGGGATCCCTTAGATGGTGCATGACCGCATCTAGGACTCCTGCTATGACGACACTCTAAATGAACTGAGGGCTCATGATCATGGCCAGTAGCTGTGGTCTCACTGTGAGAATGACTCCTCCTCATCAAGCACTCAGTAGTCCTATATCCAGCCAACTCAGTAAGAAGGGAGGTCATGATCTTTGCCACCTTCCAGATAGGGGCAAACACATCAGTATGTCAGCTAGCTACTAAAGGCTATCCAACATCCTTAGTAAGCTTGACTTGAGTACCCTCCAAAGGGAGCAACAGGGTGTCTGTGCACACCTGGTGAATCAAGTCTCGCAATCCCTTAGCGGTTGCTGCAAACAAAAGAGAGAAATAAACAAGTTAGAAAATTGTCCAAAATAAAGGTAAAAAACAAACGAAACAACAAAAGAGGAATATCGACTAAACATTTCTAGTTAAAAAAAAATCGAGAAAAGAGTAGTAACTCACTCAGATCTTCAGGCCTCCAGGTGGGATCTCTAGGATCTGTGCCTACCACTGACACTGCCGCCGACTGTGGAACCTCCCCCAAATCTGGAAAGAAGTGACGTCCTGCTACGGACTCATCATCTCCCCCAATGTCCCGAGAAGGCAACTCCTCTGAGATCAGGGTCACCTTCTCTGCACTCTCCTCCACCCTCTCAACCCTCAAGATACTCTGAGTGTCATGCCACTCAGAGTCACTATCATCCTCCTCATCTGTCCCACCAGCCCCACCTCCAGTCTCATCCCCTCCGTATCCTCCTCTGTCTTCTCTCCTGTGAACTCCTCAGAGTCTGAGTCCACATCAATGGGCTCATCTCCCTCTCCACTATGAGTAGAACTACCTCCGATCTGAAGTAAAGGTGCTCAAGGAGCACTGGCTACCCCTTGGGCATGAACCACCCACCTAGCTGCAATGGGAACTCCAGGAGTGATCGTGGTCCAACCTCGTCCTCTAGGACCTCCCCTGGCCTCACGAACAGACCTGTATATTGGCCCCGCTGGAGGAAACATATCAATATAGGGGAGGCCAAAACTGCTGTGGTACTCTATCAAAGGGGTGGATGTCCAACTTCCTCATCCTCTCTATCAGCTGACTGGTAGTATAACAGGGGATCAATGTGTGTTCTCCCCATAACCCTGCCATGGCCTGATAAGGAGTGGCCTCCATGTCTGCAATAGTCAAAGAAGCCACTGGCTGGTGTGGCATCCTAAGTACAGTCATCCCTGTCCACCTCACTACCCTGACAGCCCCAGGATCCTCTGCCTGTACACCTCTCCCATAGGGAATGATGCGCTCATACACCCAACTCATAACTAGAGTAGGGTGACTCAATGACTGTCCCTGTAATCTGACCACCCTATATAAGTCATGATAGGTGGTCCCAAGAATGTCTTCTCCCCAAGTGTAAACATGGCCATGTGCCTCAATCTGTGTGATAATGGGAGCCCAGCAGTATAAGAGAGTATCTCCTCCCTTGTCCCCAATCAATCGCGAAGCCAAGATACCCATAATAGCCTGGCGGAGCACAGGGATAGGAGAATCAACAATGGAACAGACCTTCACCCCCTTCTTCGAGCCCATGGAGACAACAACATCTCCCATGTAGGTGGCCCACTGAACCATCTGAGATCTGGATACTGCTGTCTTAAGAGACAACCGCCTCCCAAGAATCAGGACCCCCAATATGTGATAAACGTCCTCTAGGGTGATAGTCCACTCACCCCTAACTCCTGGAAATCAAAAGTGTTCCGATCTGCATCCCAGTATGAAAATAAGTCACACAATATGTGACTAGCAGGTGCAACATGAGGGACCTGTGCAATCCTCCAAATACCAGCCCTCTGGAGAGTATCCCGCTCTTGCCTGAGTAAGTGCCTCTAACACTATTGGGAGCCAATCACACTCCCTCTCTCTACTCGATATGATATACACCTCCCTCTTCTGCATCCATCCAAAATAGAGAGAAAAAGTAAGTTAGTAACATAATCCAACTAGAAAAATCATCAAGAACATATAAAAATGTAAAAAATGCAAAAACAATTAAAAAATACATCTTTTTTGCATTCTGTTTCGAAACCGCCGCCCTGTGCAGAGCGGCGGTTTCCTAACTGCCTTCTGACCTTCTGAGGTGGCGGTCATGTAACCACCGCCTTATGAAGCGGTGGTCCCGTAACCTCCACCATCATAGGGCGGCGGTCCCATGACCACCGCCCTGTGCAGGGTGGCGGTCCTATCCCGAATCGCCAAACGGCTCGAAAGCCCTAAAAACACTTTAAAAGAACAAAAATGCACCATTTTAACTGAAATAAAGACCTACCCTATAGGCACCCCCCCTAGAGACTCATTTAAGACTAACATTTTCAAAAATAATCACCCCAGGATAAAGGTTTCAACATTTCTATATTTTTTATTTAAAAATGATAAATTGAGAAGAACTAACCTGAGACTTCACGGGTCGATGTCCTGCTCTCGGAGGCATGATCACGATCTCGCAATGAACGTTTTGACTATACTCTCGTCGAAAATGGTCACCGTGGGTCCCAGAGCTCAAAAACCACCAAATCGACATGCACAAATGAATAGTAAAATGAGTTCGTTATATATATATATATATATATATATATATATAGTATTCTAATTTTGTTTTGAGTGTTCTTACGCAGAGTTGGAGCACCGACGGAGGTAAGTTCTTATCCCCGCGCAAATGGTAAGTCCTCATTTCATATTAATTTAGTATTTATTTTTGATCTATTTTATCTATCTGCACTTGAGTCCTCTTTTCATTTTGCAGATAGCGGGAATTTGGGTGGTGACATTTCGACACATGGGCATGTCAGGTATAGCTTCTAACTCCCCATTTTGGGACCGCCATACTCAGACCCACCGTTTTATGCCTCTTCATGGCTAAAACGCTTCTCCGAGGGGGCAATATGTACGTACCCAAAAATGTAGGTATTGTACTACCGGAAAGAGGTTACGGAAACCCCAATGATGATTCAGATCTCTTCGCAAGGTGTTCGGAATCTAGAAAATCTCGCCAAGTGTACATTTGCATCCTAGAAAGCCTTGTCTAGATTTTGCATGTTTTGTTCTAACCTCTGCCCCCTTTTTCCTTGCATTTTGTCTTTAAGTTACAGAACCACCACCCTTCCTAGGTGGTGGTCCCGTGACCGCCACCCAGGATAGGGCAGAGGTCCTGTAACCTCCTCCCTGCACAGGGCGGTGGTCCTGTGCGCATTTTCCAGAACATTCCGATGATTTCATCAAACGTAAAAATTCAAATTTCTATCTGCATTCCTCAACCACTAAAGCTTGCATTTATGTTTTGGCCGCCCAGTAAATAGTGTTTTCCCTTTGTTTAATATTAGAAGAGTTCAATTTAGACTTACCCTCTGGTAAATCCAAATGCTATAAATACCCAGCTTGTTCACAACAAATGGCCCCTCTCCTTCTGTGTTTGATTATTCAGTTTGTTTGAAGTTCTTGCATGAGTTTCAATAGTTTTATATTTTGCATGAATTATCAACCTCTCCTTTCTACTTTAGAGATCATTTGATCTTCTTACTTTCATCTTACTTCATTGTTGTCCCATACAATCAGTTTAGCATAAGGTAGTTTCACTTTTAGATTAGAATCCATTTGATAATCTTAGAGTTGCAGGTTTTGTTTTTTCACAAGAGATAGATCCCAGAATTCTTGGCGTATTTACGTTGTATCCCCACAATAAATCCTACTAGGAATTGCATAGTCAAGCTCTGTTCACTTGCACTATCCCTCTGTTACTTGCATTATATTCAATTTATATCCAAAGCTGCCATTGTTCGAGTATCTTCTTCTGTTGACACTATCACACTCACACTTTTCTAGATTCACGAGAACACGAAGGAATGAGGAGATCACACTGAGGGGACAAGTCATGACACAACTGGATTTACCACTATTCTGTAAACTCCAGGTTTGAGCTATCAAAGTTGTAGTTACAATATATCAAATAGAGTAGAAAATTATTTCATTTCAGTTAAAGCTCACTTTCAATATTGCCAGGGAAGCTGTGGGGAATGATAGTTTTTATGAGAAACTATGATTCATTCCTCACTTCTGAGGTAGGATTGGAAGTCTTTTGATTAAACTAGTTAATTATTTAAATATTTAGGATAAATTCACAACTACACAGGTGAATAGCTATCTCAGGCTAACTTGCTTGTTTTAATTATGTTATTAGATTAATTGTCCATTATCTGAATATATTAGAATAGTTTGCTCTTTTAATTTCATTCAAATACACATCATTGAAAATACAAAAATAAGAGAAATATAAGCATAGTGTAGATATATCTTTCATGATTAAATTTACTCATTTCAGTTAAAGTTTAATCTTCATTTGCATGACAATTACGAGACCCAGAGAGCCCAGGGAATATGTGTTCGAACCGATAGTACCTCATCCAAATCTCTTCACAACGTTAACAGATATAGATCAAGGGCTTAGGATTTAGGTCTTTCAAATGACAATAAATCCACAAGCAGTTAGTGAACAACTGAGGCAATTGAATATTGAAGATGACAAAGCATACACATTTTGGTCAAGTCAACCTAACTATAGACTGCCCTGATAGGATATCCGCATGACCATATAAGAACCCGAAAGAGAACAAATATTTGGATGTGATCCATTAGTTCCACAGCCAGACACATGAGACCTTCTTATCGACATAGACACATGGTTACGTATACAAGTTGCCAGAACACCCATAAGGTATTCTTATAAAATCACACAACTCCTAGTACTAAACATAGAAGATGAAAAGGTTTATGACCATTGGATAGTTGGAAGAAGAGATTGATTCTTCACATGACCATAACAGGTCCATAACAACCATGAACTCATGGTTGTGATCCCCAGGTCCCACAACCCAACGGGCTTGCAAATCAGTTAAGTGTTGACACCAGTTTACGAACACTGGTATTTAGATCCTCACCACTCCTGCCAGATATCATAATGTAATTCTCCGTATTAAATATAGAAGCCAATCGATCCAACATTTTCTGGGCTAGACTAGAAAACCACCCATAGTTTATTACAAATCCACTGCACCTCTCATTACCATTTTCCATGACCTTGTCTGGAAATATACACGAAACACCTACAGGTCATTTTCCACATATCCAACAGCCAATAGATAGGATCTCGGCAGAGCTCGACATTGATTGGAGCCTCTGAGCAGCTATTATATCTGAACGATCCATTACACCAATTCAGGTTAGGAGAGCTTTCTTTGCCTTAGATTCGCAGATTCCATTATTATGCATTGAGAATATAAGATTTCCCAACTAGTTTGTCTATACCCACATATATTCCATTCTCACCGGCTGTCTCAGCATGACCTTGGGAGGTCGGGTAAGAAGAAGAGATACTTGTAGATTCTCATGCTCACATGTCACTTTTCTATTGTTTAGAAACCCTAACAACATGCAAAAACCTTCATTAGAGCATTAACAAACCAAAGGAGAAAATATGTGCATCCATTTGAGGCTAGACCACACTTAGTGGTTAGAATCCTAGTTGCTGAACAAGTCCAAGTGCTGCACTACATATCCTCATTTTTGAAAGCAAGCCTCATGTAGCTTTCTTTGGTGTTTGTGCAAGTGTGTATAGATAACCAACCCCCTAGGAGTGCCATTGTGTTTCATGACACAAAGATAACAGGCTAAATGTGTAGTATAAAATGTACCTAGTATTGCAATAGTGAGATATGACATGCCTCGACTATGTGACCTAAACCTTTTGTTGATTGAAACCGTTGTGTAATTCTTGGAGTGACTTTTCTCTTGCTAAGACACAACTTTATGATCTTTGATACTTGTAGATGGATGAAGTTACTCTTTGACTTTGTTGAGTTCTTCAGATTTGTAGTAGGGACTGGTCTAGAAGATTTTCAACTGGTTTAGGAAGATTTATAAACCCTTTGAGTGCTCTTAGATTGATGTTTGTAATATTATCTTGTGAGAATGTCATGTAAGTTATAAATTATAATGACTTGCTTACATAGCCTTATGTAGGCTATATATTCTAATAAGGAAAAAGTTAGGAAGATGAAATAACTTAAAGAAAGATTTGAAATTGAAAACATTTTCTATGACTATGAAGGGGTGGAACCATATAAATCAACCAAGATCAGACCCTACATCCTAACCCTTTTGTACATTTTTCAACCAGAAAGAGAAACACCAAAACTAAAAGTTGTGTTTGGAATATCAGATATTTTATGCTACTTTGATTAAATAATATTCGTAGAATTAATGACAAAGCAAAGTCTGAAAATATGTAAGTTGTAAAATGGCTGGAAAAATAAGAAGATTGGATTCCGAATGTGAACATTTATTTTAGCAAGGATACATAGTCAACATTGGCATTGTAGAAGGACAAACTACCATTTGTAGTGTCTACATGTAACACCATTAGCATTATAATATAACAAATCCAAATTTAAGATGAAATTCACTTTTATCACTTATTTGTAATTTATTAACATAATATTCTTTACAATTACTTTATCCAATGTCATGAGATAGATCCAGTGGGTAAATTACAAGTGATATAAAAGCCCTTGTTTTGTTAACCAAAACTTCTTATTTTGTTATTAGAATCCATGAAAACTAGCCATATTTTCCCCTTTAATATAAAGAGTTTACCATTAAATAATACACTCTTTAGTGCACCTAAAACTTGAGAGCCTCATAAAATAAGTGAACATTGTTTAAAATATTTGTGGATTGATTACATCTAAAAAAAACATGTTATATGATATTTTTGTGATTATACACATTAAATATGTTATTCTTGCATTTATAAATATGTAGATAATAATAAAGAAGATTTTCATCACTACTTTATGGAAACCATTTACCTATGCACTGGTGTGCGGGAGAGTGTGAGGCTTAGTTCTGTCTAACACATAAGCTCTGCTTATTTGATCCTAACGTTGTCTAACGTCTCGACCGAGTGTTGATGCCTAGCCAAGACTTCTTCTATATTTCTCCCAATTTTGGTCATCCTATTATTATTGCTAACACTGCTCTTTTTTATGATCACTCCCCCATATTTTTAGATATCACCTAGCTTGCTCCTAAAAAAAGGGTCAATTCTCAATTTTATCTCAATATTACGCACTTGAAACATGCTCATACTATGGCACACATTCAACATATTTTGAAACTTAGTTCCTCACCCTGATGGTTGGGAATGATGGATATCTTGGTGGAATGATGTTATCGCTAAGACCAATAGTTTCCTTCACATATATGGCAAAAAGATGCTCTTTTTTAGAAGGCTTCTCACAATGCTTCATATTGTGAATTCCAACGAATCTCACAAGATCTTAATGCCTCTCCTTTCAATCAAAACTTGCTACTCTAGGCTTCCCATTTGAGACAAACTCAAACTTGAAGAAATAGAAGCTTACAAATCTAGGGGTGCCCTACTTCTTGCTTATCTAGATTGGCCAAAAATTGAAGACAACTTCCAAAGAGTTTTTTGCTATGCTCCATGCTAAATAGTATTACATGCAAATTAAAGTTATCTTCCAAGGAAATATTTGGCTCACTTCCTTACCAGACATCCTCTAAGTGTTTTTCCAATAAAATATAATGGTGTTTTTTACTCCCAACCTACTACCCATGTTAGGGAAGAGGCTCTTCTTAAATGCCTTCAAGTTGTACCTTGCAAAGTCTCTCACTCCCAGTGTGTAATCCTGCCCTATCTCTTGCTTAGCTTAAGGAGGATACCTTTCAAATGGCCCCTGATAAATCCCGAGGCATTGATGGATTCCCCTCTGAATTTTATCAAACCTTGTGGAATACTTTGGGATATGATTTTTACAACATCTATCTTGAGGCTCTCGCTTCAAAATCTATGGATGAGTTGATCAACCAAGGTAACATCAAGTTTATTCCTAAGTCAGGATACCCTGAGAAAATAGTTGATTGGCAACCTATCACTCTTCTCAATGTGTGCTACAAAATCATTGCTAAGTCTTTATCCAACAGTATTGCAAATTTCCTTCCTCTTGTTTTCTGACCCCGATCTAATCTATAATTGGTGACCTATCACTCAAGCACAATGTACATTCTTGACAAATATCATTGATGTTTGGGAGGGAATGGAATGGTCTGGCCAATTTGCAATTAGAAACCTCCTTCCTATTTATCAAAATTGATTATGCTAATATGCTTATGAGCAACCATTGAGTGCAACTTTCATTTGGGCTATGCTTCAAGCTCTTGGGTTTCGTCTGAGGTTTGTCCATAACTGGTGACAAATCACTCTGATAATAATATTGGAGCCTACATCACCATTAATGTGAGCTCAATCTGTCCAAGATGTTGGGTTGTTCAAATCCATCCGTCAAGGGTTCACTTTTAGTCCCCTTCAATTGTATGTGACTAGAAATGGCAACAGGATTAAGTTATCGGTTCTTGCCTAACCCGCTCGGTCACCCAGAACCATAATGATTGTCAGACACGACTTACATTGGATCAGATATACAGTGGGATTACAAATGAATATTTATACATGAGTTGTGAGAGGGGAGAAGAAACTCAAATATAACAAGTTGTATGCGGCCGCTGTTAGGTAACGAAATGTGCCAACGGTTCCCCCCTGTGATGTGTAATTTATTTTTACAATCATTAACCCCAAAACATCATCATCATCTTTTGATTCTAGTAGCATATTCTATCTGGATGTCATCATCTTGTTGAGTTGCTAATGCGTCCTAAGTTTATATATTTCTGTATAAGCATGGATGTCATCTGGATTTCTTTGAATAAGTGCAACCCGATGTGATGTCATTAGATCCTGAATTCTCTCCCAGATAAAGAGGATGAAGCTGAAGAAGATGCTCACGAAAAAAGCGCAACCCAGATGCTACATGAAGGGCGTTTGATCTCCACGTTCAGCAGTGGGACATAAGAAAATTGTAGCCTTCATTTCAATGCTTGAGAAGAGGGAAACGTCTTCTGCATCTGGTATTTCCATACGTATTGAACAAGAATCAATCATGTAATGTCTTGCATAGTATGCAAAGCACATAGGGCTCCTTCTATGTTGATCCACATGTTGGTGAGATACTTATATTACAAATCAAAGTAGAAACAGATGCTCTGCATTGTAGATCCATGAGATCATATTGGCCTCTCAAAGGTTGCACGTCCCTATGGTAGATCTTGCAATACTGCTAGAGGTCTCATTGGACACGTTTTTCAATCCTCTCAGAGCTTGGCTACACAGTGGTAGATGCAGGGTAGCTTTACCTATGTGAGATCTGGTCTCTCGCATTCTTGTAGAGGCATGGTTCTAGTGGAATTGATGTAAATCTGGTTAGAGATCTATACTAGACACTTGTTTTTGCTCCAATTGTAAGCCTGGTTTAGTGTACTGAGTCAGATTCTCCGATTGGGGATCTTCCAACCAGGAGATGCTCTACGCAGGAGATACATGTACTCTTGTACAGAATGAGTTCGATGGCTCATCTCTAGTTATATTATATATATCTCTATCCATGACCGTATCAGGATATCTCTATCTGTGGATAGACGTAGCTCACATTGGGTGAACCACTGTCCATGCTTGTTATGTGTGTGCACTTTAATGTGATTTGGGCTATACTAGCTTTGTGCTTCAACGTCTCTCTAAATATAGTTGCTGGCCAATTGTTTAGGTCTTGTGTGCATGGTCTTGCTAGTAAACAAATCAGCAGCACAAAACAGCATACCTCGAACAACCCAAAAGAAGAAGACATTCCTTGGACTTCTACGCACATTTTTGACCTATCACTCTGCTCAATGTGTGCGCTACAAATTGTAAAATTAAAAATATAGTTCTCAATGAGTGATTACAGAGCCTCCTTGCGAGCTTGTATGTTCGTGAAGTGAGTTTGTCGAGGTCTCAGATTGAAGCACAAGTACATATGAGACCAATATCGTTGGTGTATGGAGCTCAACGAATGGAATGGGCTTAAATCTCTGACTAGAAAGCCTCATTTATGAAAAATTAGGTATACTCATTGCTTATGGGGAATTGAAACTTGACGTGGGATTCCAAAAGAGAGAGATCGACATAGGAACTCTTGGGTTTGTCATGAGATTTATCCATGCTCGATGCAGATGCCAAGGTTTTTAACACGCACATCAACTGATGCAACTGCCCAAATCACGATTAAGTTGAGATCAAGAAAAGAATAGGTCTTGAAAAAAAGTTCAAGGAATATCAGGAGATGATGCTAGGGGTGCACTTTGGTCTCAATTCACCTTAAGAACAGCTATCAAACACTCCACGATTGAGGTACGCTACTAGGTGCAAAGTATAAAACACATTTTTTGCACAGTTTTAGCGATTTCCTTGCTATCACATAGACCAGGAAAGGCTCATCATTTACACAGACTTTGCTGAGGTCACAAGGAGCTCTGATCACTCAATGTCATAAGAATAATGAATGTGTGCACATTACATTTGACTAGATATACAGTGATTACAAATGCATATGGCCTACATAGTGTTGTGAGAGGGGATAATGAAGATAAAACATTTGAGCTAGTGCTATATGTTAGTCGTAATCCCCTATCCCTCCATGGTTGGCATGTTTGTAATGGATTTGGATCCAACTAGATGCTCAATTCAAATTTCTTGGCATTTCATTTTCCTTCCAGGCCATCTCTATGCAGCTATGGAGCTATGTTGTTCAACGAGTAGAGCATAAAATCTCCTATTGGATTACCAAACCGTTCTTACTGGCAAGTAAAGTTCAAATTTTGACTCCAAGGTGCTAGCTTCAACCCATGTGTACTACTATCCTCTTGCTGGGATCATTCTAATTGCTGCCTATGTCCAAGCTTGAAAAACTCCCAGAGATTTTCTCTTGGGCTAATTACGAAGGCACGACGGATTTCACAAAGTAGCATGGGATATTTCTTGTAGACCCAAAGAAGCTGGTGGCCTTCACCTGTTTGACATCAAGCTCCAAGGGTGAGCTCTTTGTGTGAAATAGTTGATCTGTAGCCTGGAAGGTGATGAATCTTAGAAGATTCTGCTCTGGGATTTCATCTACAAAGGTTCTCCTATAAGAAGACAACCCTAGAAAGGCCTCAACTTCCAGTCCCTTCTTCTTTGCTCGGTTTCTCTCAAAATTAGAGGACCTTTTATAGCTCAAAGTATTTTGAAGTCCTAGGAATTTCTTAAATCACACCTTATTTCGAAGGGAAGTGGCTTCAACATCTTGTCTTTCTGTTATCTCCTACTCTCTCCGGTGGTCACCTATTTTCACATTCCACGATGCCCCTCTCACTCTAACTCCTTGGGTAAAAGTTATTTGGCTCTTCAGAAAAGGCATTAAAGTGGTAGGTGATTTATTTTACAAACATTTGAGATCTTGGATTTCTTAGGGGGCCCTAGCTATTAAATTCAACCTTCAACACCAAGATGTCAAATCAATCACAAAAATCATTGCTTGCATACCTCAGGAATTTATTCACAAAATTGACATCACTTTAGGCATCACGTGCTGGCATGACTGGAACTGGCATTCTGCTACTCCGCTCCACCTCTACAAACCTTTTCTAGGTTACTCCTTTCTCACCCCGCTGGGTGAATGTTAATTCACTTAATCACCATTGGAACATTGCCTCATAGGCACCAGTGTGGAAGTGATGGTTTGAAAGGGTCTGGTTGTTTCTTGTTGAGCCCAAACAATTTAACTTTTTGTGGTGCATCTTACACTAGGGGCTTCCCACATTGGACCGTCTTAGGCATATGGGTATGAACCTCAACTACCTATTTTACTACCAACCCAAATCTATCAAGCACATTTTCTAGTTCTATCTGTGGCCTCAGTCAGCCTGGAAATGGATTCCCTCCCCTTTTTAACCCTTCTCCCTAGATTTATTTACCTAAAAGATGGTTCTATTGGGGAATTCGACCTTGCTTTCTATAATTTACAACAAATTGTGGCACATATTTAGAGCTGATATTTTGTTTCATCTTTGGAAAGATAGAAATAATGCCATATTTAACAATGTTCATATTGATTCAATTTTCTCTGTTACTAATAAAGTGGCTATTCTCTCCACTTTGATGCTCTAGATTCAGAACCAGGGCGATATATTTCCATTGGAGGTTGAACACCTCTAGCTCCTACTCAACCACTTGTCCTCTACCCCTTGTGTAATTAGCCTTGTTCCTCCTGATGCTCCTGCTTGCCACTGCTTGCCGCCTCGGCCACACCATTCTCCCCCTCCTCTCCGAGGGCTAAGGTTTCACAAGCTTCACTCCTCGACCTAGTGGAGCCCCTCTCCTCAATGTTAGTGGTCCCCTCAGTCTCACCCCCCTCCTCTAGACATGTAAAGGTTTTTAACCGGCTTGGGAATTCTAGCAGAGTGGGCTGGTCTTCCCCCTGACAAGACAAGTTTTTGTGGTTGGCCCTTACCATTTCTCCTTCTTAGCACCTAGATAATCCTAATCAACAATAACAAAAACAACAAGATGAGACTAGGTGAGAGCCCATCACTGATACGGATCACCCTATTTCTTGATGGGGATATGCTGTCATGCAAATGTGCAACATGAAAATTCAAACTTTCAAGCATGACAACTAGACCCAGATTGGTAATTTTACTCTCGAGTCTTCCCGAAAATATCTCCTGGTTAGTTTTTTTGTTGTTTCATGTCCATTTTGATCTTATAGTTACTTCTGATATGATTAAAAAATAATTATAGGTGTTTGGAATGATGTGACAAGATCATTAATTTCATCTGGCGAAGTGTTCTCAAATGTTAGTTTCTTAGCAAGCCTAGAAAGCCTAATTCTAGCCATTCTAAGGATGTTACTCATCCTTCGAGATGGAACAAATGGCTAAAACTCATCCAGATGGGGTATTGAAGAATATGAACATATTCAAAGTGATTTACGAAATTTTAGGGAAGACTTGAAGGTTTAGGAACAAGAACAGTGAAAGTAGGTTTTTGAAGGTGAAGGAGCTTGCAATTCAAAATAGTGCTTGAGCTTTGACGGATGATTTGAGGAGCTCTGTAAGGATTTAGAGGTCAAAAAATATCATTGGAAAGATAACTTAATTCCCTACATGATGGTATTTTCATATTTTTCACAAGACCTAGTAGCTTCTTTTCACAACTCATTTTCATCAAACACACCCTGCTGTCCCAAGAATAAAGTCTATTTTAAGGGATTTGAAGGAATAAATAGATCATAGGACCCATCCCAGTCATCTTGGAATGTTTTTTTGATTAAATTTCATATAATTTATCATTGAAAAATTCCTCGTGGAGCTCCATAAACTTTGTTGACAAGTCTCTCTCTTGTGAGATGTGTTTCTAGTACTTAATTTTTCACCTCCAAGTGCATGACACATTTTACTATCACTCTTGTCCCTATCCCTTGGGGATAGAGGGGAAAATAATATGTTCTCTACCCCATTTTTTCCTCTTGGATCTTCATATGACCTCAACTATCCCCCAGAGTGCTAAACTGCCTCTTTCTAGCCCTTTCCTCACTTCCCCTCATCAAATCACGCTAAGCCACTTATCATCTCCAGGTGAGGGAAAAATTTTCTATCCCTCTTCTCCCTGCACCTTAGGGATAGAGGGGAAAATATAATTCACCCCTCTCTTGTCCCTAGTCTGGTCTTCTATATGACCCCATCTCAGCCCCGAGTGCTTAATGGAGTGTTTTGCCTCATTCCCCTCTCGCCCAATCATACTATGACACATGAAAAACCCATAATGAGGCACATTTTTATGTCCCTCATATCCCTATACCTTGGGGAAATAGGGTACAAGAAAATTCACTCCATACCAAGATGTCTAAAAACCAAAACATAATCTAATTGTTTTACCTTATTACTTCTTGTTTCTTCCTCTCCTGTGAACCCAAAGTGCTGCCGAAAGTTGTAATAACTTAAAATAACTCCTACCCACAATTTTTTTTGATAAAACCTACATTTTTATATGATAAAACATATAATAACCTCAAAATTTATTAGACACCCTGTCAAATTTCTCTCAGAGCATCCATGGTTGCAAGAATGAATATTTTTCACTATCGACAAACAAAGAAATTGATCATACCAAGGGTTTGAGCTAAGTTCTCTTCTCTAGAGCATCTATGTGACAAATGAATCTCAAGGAATCCATTAATGAATGCCATGGAAGCTTTAGGTTCAAAACCTTGACCGTGGAAATTTTCTTTTTTTTTATTTCCAAGTCATTCTGGTGGGTGAAATCAAAGTGAAATTTGGAGCACGAAGATCGCGACGAAGAGCCGAATCTAAAAATAATGTTTCCATAAAAAATTGAGGTAATTTTTGTCACTTACTAAAATTATAATATGGCATGCCCCTCTATATGACAAAAATATTAATTCTCTCAATTTATAAGATCTGATCACCCAGGGCACTCAGAAACAATGCAGAATGGTAAGCAAGGTAAAATTGTCAATTTTCCCAAAATAGAAGGTCTAGAAAAAGCACCTACTAAAAATAGAAAGTGGCTAAAAATGGTAATAATCATCAATGGAGGAGAATTGGAATGTTCCAAAAGGTTTAGAAGGCTATATTTGAGCAAAATAGATGATATGTCCCAAAATAGTAGGTCCCGGTCCTACCTGCTAAAAAATATAAAGTCTTCCGTTTTGGATGCAGAAATTTGCAATTATCTCCATTTTCATTCATCTTTACACTTTTTGAACTCTTCACATGATTGTAGGATGATCCCATAGCTCAAAAAAAGAAATTAAACCTCCATAAGGGTCTTGGAAGCATCTTTTTATCACAATTGCACCCAGGAGCATGATGAAGCATAACAGAGGAAATTCTGAATCACTGAGCAACTGGAAAAGATTCAAAGGGTGTTAAGGAGTCCATTGATTCATCAAAATAGGTCATCATATCTCATTGGTCAAGTTGGATCCATCATCATCTCTTAGTGATCTGGTTGAAGTGAGCCCATTGAGCCGAGTGAGTTGAGCTAGTGAGATGAATGGGTTGAAGTGAGTTGGTTGAGTTGAGCTCGATCAATGAATTGAGTTGAGCTCGGTTAGCTAGGAGAGATGGGTGAGTTGGTTAAGTCAAGTGAGCTAGGAAAGAGATCATCCTTTTTCATTCAAGATATCACCTTAAGAGATCTTGCAACAATGTTTCTCAACACTCTTTCGGTGGTTAAAGGTGTCTGTGCATCTTGCAGAAGGATAAGATGGTGATCATCATGCTTCAGATAATAAAAAGGAGTTTCTTCAATGGATCAATCAATCCATTTCCCCTCTTCTCTTCTTTCCCTTTCTTATAATTCTTCATTGTACACAATCATTGTATTTTGTCCTATTTACTTAAGTGACAATATTTGTAATTTATAAAAGTATTCTCTCAAAATTATAAGAGAGATACTTAATTTGTCTCTTTTAGGGGCAATTGAAAGGTCACAAGTAGAATAGGAACATGAAGAGTCATGTGGGGGGAGATGAAAGGTCAATTCACAAGGCTATAAACTGGGATAACTCCTCCATTCCAAAGGATCCTAGATTTGGAGAATTTTTACTTTGTAGTAATTGTGAATTGTTATTTAGATGTTGAACTTTGTATCATTAACACAAGGAATAAAAAGTACATTCTTCCATTTCCTTTCTCATGTTCCTCTACTCTCTCTTTTTTGTAACTTTGTAAGTATGGTGATCAAGAAGGAACTTGGTGTCCTTGATACATGAATCTAAAGAACTACGCATATGGATTTGTTAGTCTCACTAGGTGCTTCATTGTTGCTTTCCTCCAATTAAATGTTAAACTACTCCAGTTATTGGGTGTGAACTCTACAATTTCCTACTCACAACAATAACCTCCACTTTCCTAAATTATCTCCTTTATAGCTTATCATTGTAATTTCCTCCCTTATACCCATGTATAATCACTTTGCTACAGGTTCAATAAAGTGTACCCGTGTGATCCCCGACCTATTTTGCCACCCCATAGTAATATATAGGATTAGGATAGTTACATTCACTAATGGGAGCCTCCCCATACACAATAAGGAGGGACGTAGCCCTGTGAGAATTGGTGGAAACAAATAATTTTCCATATGATAAATTATTTCACCAATAGGAGATAAACTAGATAGTCCTCCACCTCTGCCACCTGCTGCCATGTTTGCTGATGTGGCCTAGTTTTTTGGCTGCAGCCTTGTTTTTCTGGCTCCTTGTTTTGCTCGCCCTCTTTTTGATTAAATTCCACACTTTTATTTTTATTTAATTAGCCTCCCTCTTGAGGCCTAATTGGATCGATACGATTAGAATTCTAGGGTGTGATATCATCCACCCATCTTTTGTATGCTCAATATTGTAATTATCTTGTTTATATCTATACAAGTGCACTTTTAATTCAAAAAGATAATAATTTTTCAATAGGGGAAATTTCTCTTTTTTATCTTACATTTATTCTTGGATTAATGGAATGTACTCGACTTAATATTTTTCATTTGATTATTAATCAAAATTTAGAGAGTTGATAGTTCTGATCTTAAATTGATTCAAAATTTAACAATTATAGGTTATTCTACACTTATTTCATCATATGTGCTAGTTTCCAAGCATACACGTTCCATGGAGGAAATTCTATTCATATTACACATCCAACTTTAAAGCTATGGTATAGCTCTTTATAGGAGTAAGGTTATATTCACTTCACTATACATTTTTGCATTTTCATTATGTGGAGGTATTTTAATGCTTTTTATCTAAAATATTTGATTAAACACTATAAGAAGGTATTGAGTCATTTCTTAGCATTGTTTTATTGGTTTTGGAGGTTGTTATACATTGCAATAAAATGATTTCATTGAGTAGTGAGAAAAAATATTAACGTGAACGGTTTTTGAGGTTATTATAGATTGTAATAAAATTATTTCATTGAGTAGTGAGAAAGAGAAGATAAATGTGATGGTTACAATAAAATTTTGTAGCTATTTTTGTTTCTTTTTGTTTTGTTTTATACAATAGGTTATTTAGTCATAGGACACTTAATAAGGGTTGGTACAACCTAGCAAGGGTATGTAGGATTTTGATAATAACATGGTGCAACCTCATGAGACAATACCTAAATTTCAACTAAGTGTATATGGTGGATATGAAGGAATGATTTTCGTTGAAAGAAACAGGGACTTGAGAGATTTGATGTTAAGGGTCAAAAGAAATTGATGCCAAATATGTGTAAATACGAGAAACAAAATTACTTCTAAGTAGCTATCTTATTGTTTACATCTAAAATTAATAAGGGATTGGGATTAGACACGTTTCTTATTTATTTAAAGATGTAAGGGTGATTAACTGGAATTATGAATTTTAGAATTAATCTAAATAAGTACAACAATGAAATGACCGATATAAATAGAAATATAAATGCTAACTAATTTTATTTGATATTGTAAATAAAATGAATTAATCAAATATGAGGGAAAACATACTAACCTGAAATGAACTTACCTCACAGTGATATGGAACTATACTGGATGATACACAGGTGGAACAAAGTATAACATCACACCTCGGGAAGTTATATCAGATGAATATTTTGCCATACTGGGGTGTCTGTGGGAGGATTAAGGCACCTATGGGCACCCTAGTCTTACAGTATGGGCACCTTGGTCTGCAGAATAGCTCAGAACCTGAATCTGAGTTGGTCCCTGGGTCTTTGTAATAACTCAGTCTTTTTCACATGTATGTCACACTAGCTTTGCTGATGTCATTATAAGTCTCTGATGAATAATCTCCTACAAACCCCCACACAAAATCATCAAACCCTAAAATAGAAAGATAAAAATGAATGGTTCGGACTTTCCTTAGCTACCAAATGGATGGAATTACGACTGAGTGCATTGCACTACATCTCAGACCCGATGCAGTTCTATGTGCTTGTGTGTGTAATCATGTGCCTAGGGTGCCCTATCACCAATGCCGCCAAAGTAGCGGGCAATAACTAGATGTAAGATGCAAATGATGGATGGAATAGAATGAATACAACCCTTCCTATGCAATGTGTGATGCAGAATAGTTCCCAAATGTAGTCCCTTGCTTTATGTAGATAGCTATTCCTTAGTAGAAATAGTTTTCCCTTAAGATAGTGTGTATGTTGTGTTTATATAGGGATATCTTGCTCAAATTTTGACACTAATGACCTAACATGTCGACTAGTACCTAAGGGAATGAGAGGGAAAACTACAAAGACCGACCTCAAGACTCTAAATGAGAACCAAGTGCAACTAGGACTAGGGCACCTAAAAATGAGGACCAAGGCACCAACGGGTGCCCCAATCCCTTCCTATGTTCCCTAGTCAAAGACTAGAGATGACTACTGAGTAAATAACAACAGCTGAGACTCCATGAGAGACGACCATAACTGTGTAAGTAACTGACAACTGTGTAAGATAATTAATGACAATGAATGACTAAACCGATGATAGGACTAGGGGATAAGCCATTAGTGAATAATTTTCTTACCTGGGATATCCATATATAAAACAATATATTTGGTGGTATAATTGTAATAGTAAGTGCTTGATTTTGTGACTACATTTTACCCCACTTTATGTTGGTGAACAGGAAAAATCTTGGTAACATAAAGTAGATAGAGATGTCGTACTATGAGAGAAGTCCAGAGAAGCCCATGTTAGAGTAGAAATGCACAGATGTGGTAGTAAAAGCATGCTGAAAGAACCATATAGCATGCCAAACCATGGATCAACTTGTTGATCCATGCAACGTAGTGAGAAACGTAATGTTGTTATGAAGTGCACTAAATGTGAGTGATGATTGTAATGCTAGATGATTGATGATTTCGAATGTTGTATGATGATATGAAATGGGGAAGGGGAGTGATCAATTCCCAACCCAATTGTGTGTATACGAATAGTCAACTAGAGGATTTGGGTGACCTGCAAGAGGAAGAGTGCAGGGAGAAAAGTGTGTTATTCTCCAATCTCTAACTACATCCTCAAGATCTAGCCACTACAGATGGACTCAGATCAAACATTTGTGGTTTCTGGATTGACGTAATTTAGATCAAATAGTTGACCCATATAGGAGTGGTATAGGAAAGACACTCTTGCCCCCACTCCACGAGTGTTTTCGCAATGTGATGGTTTCCAAGTTAGGTCATCTAGAAGCAAATATGAAATATAGAATAAATTCCCAAGTTAGGTCATCTAGGAAAGTAATGAATGTAACTCCCAAGTTAGGTCATGTGGGAGGCTGTAGATTGTTAGAGGTTTGAACATGTTAGTAGATTGATTTATTGTCTTGATTGGTTTCATAGAGATATTTTACGCTATTTACCCCCAGGTTATGTCATTAGGGGGAATTGATAGAAATTGATGTATGGAAATATTTTAATGCTTTTTTCCCACAGGTTAGGTCATTAGGGGAATTGATGAAATGTCGCATAGGGAATTTGTAAGTTTTTTGCCCCAGGATGAGGTCATTAGGGGAAATTGATGGTGAAATGTCACGCGGTAAATTAGTAAATGTATGAAAATGACGAATTGGTAGTATTGATCAAACACATAGTGATATAAGGGTAATTATAGGATGACCCCAATGATATGCCCCCCCTTTCAGTGAAAGGGGAAGTGATGATAAGAGTGCCGAAAGTAAGCATGAGATAAATAGGAAGTGTGATAAATATTATCAAAATGTGTGTGGATTGATTGAAGGACAATGTGAAGGAGAGATACATGCGTGTAATGTGTATGGTATGATGGTAGGTGAAATTCTAAAAATATCGCTGCAAATGGGGTGCAAATTGGAGTAGAAACACTCAAGATATGACAAAAATAGAGTAGTGTGTATTAGTTGTGAGAATAAGTGTGAAATAATGACCATAGTAAAGTAGGTGATGAAAAGTAACTATAAGTAGTGAAGTGAAAAAGTGTTTAGTCACTTCATTTTATTTTGAAGTGATTGTGAGAGTGAGTACTAAGTAAGTGAAGTTGTTGAAAGTGAGAGTTACACATCGTAGCCGGTTTGAGAAGGTGGTGAGCGCTGTAGCATCACGGATGACAATGGAATTGGTAAGTATGGTGTTTTTTTTCACAAAATGTGTGTGTAGTACTTGGTTTTATCAATTTTTTGTAAATTTGAGATTATGAAGTTTCTCGGTGTTTTAGACCTGGACAAGAGCGGTGAGGGTGCTAGTGACCCTTGGGATAGGAGCACCCAGACCTGGGCACTAGTGTCCTGCTCCTGGGTGCCCTAGTCCTGCATCTAGGTGTCCTAGTCCAGAATGTGTGTATTTGATCTATAATGGTGCAATTAAGATTTCTAGTATATAATAATGTGATAAGTGAGTATATTTGGACTTATATAGTGTTCTAACGTTGTGTTTTTTGTCATTTTGTGTTGTGCAGAGGGATATTCACTCAAGGGAGTTTTGTGGAGGTCGCCATTCAAGTACTTTACTTAGGGTGGGCCTGTCAGATGACGAGTGGGATGTTATGGACCGTGTCGGCCAACCTGAGCACATAACAAGGATGGCGGATGTGCCCCACAATATATGCCTATGGTGACTGCATTATGCGAGAGGTGGTGTGTGGATACATGTACATTTTGGTTTCCTATGAGGTGAGATGATAGTTACTTTGGAGGATGTGTATCACATACTGTGATTTCCAGTTGTTGGGGAGAGAGTACAAGTTATGTTGTTGGAGGATATGGAGAGATAAATGTGAGTTACTAGATGGTATTTTATGGGGACTCGAGTACCTACCAAGGCCCATATTAGTTTGGATGCTATTTTGAGATCTGGGGTTCTGCGCTTGTGGAAGTTCATAGCCATTGTGATTGCTTCATCTATAACAGTAGAGGGAGGAGGTGTAGGCATCTTGTATAAGATGCACAATATATGTCAGTGGATAGAGGAGGAGAGCACTAGATACACATGTGCATGGTGTGTATTGGCCCACCTATACAGGGATCTATACACGTTTACTCATGATGAGCATGGTGGCGGTATAGGAGCCACCACACTATTACATGTATGGGCATATGAGCACATAGCTATGTTGAGGTCAGTTGGAGGTCCACGAGGAGAGTGGGCTAGGCCATAGATATACACGAGTAGGTGGATTAATGTTTGTGGGTATAAGATGGACACTGATACTTACAGGGAATTGATAGATAGGATGGGGCCCGAGGTAGTTATATGGAGGCCATACCCTGATTATGGAGGGTGGCCAGAGGATGTTGTAGAGTTATAATGTATTCATAGGACTATGTGGTTTGAGGATTGATTTCTAGGAGTGGCTGAGATGTTTAAGGTAGAGAGAGTATCATGACAGTTTGGCATGGCTTAGGATGTGCCCCAGAGACATATATATGGTTGCGAGTAATTAGGGCACTAAGGAGGGTCAGGGCTAGACCAGGGCCCATAGGAGAGCAGCTAGTACCTCATGGGCTAGATGAGACAGACACAATGATAGAGCCGATAGATTCTGATGATGTAGGTTGTACAAAGGAGTATCACACATGGTGGGTGACACATCAATGGGTAATTTTGTTTCCAATGTTCACAAATGCAACGAGGTTAGCACATGGAGGGGGAGGAGATGGGGAATCCCATGCCCCCAATAATGTAGTAATTGTAGCTGAGTGTAAGTATATGTATAGTTTTATTGTGTACTTTTTTGTTTACCTATGTTATAGTGATGATTATCTAAGTTGTTGTGTTATTTGTTTTATAGGTGACACGTATTGGTCCCTGATAGTAGACACATCCATCTACACATTGACATGGAATGTGCCAACTGATGTACTTGGTGGAGGGATACTTTAGTGTTGGATGAGATCACAGGCAAGCATGCCCATTTATTTGATCATGTGGCCATAGCAGTATTGATGTGCACTGTATTGCTAGGTGAGAGGGATGAGGCATGTGAGGAGACTTGATGAGCCAGAGAGGCATTGGGTGGTGGTCCCTTAGTGCATAGGATGTATTTGCATGATACGTGGATTTACAATGTCAGTTTTCAAATCATTCGATGGAGAACACCTTATTACGTAGGCAAGTGGAGAGGTATTGAGGCTACATGACAATGACACCGAGTTAGTGGTGATGCATCTAGTTCTAGGGCTCTCGTAATACCCGAGAGAAATAGTGATGATGAGGCTTGATTTGTGTTATTGTATATGATGTGGGGTATTTTCCCCCAAAGATGACACATTTTTTTGTAATGACGATTGTATTCAATATATATGGATAGATGTTATTGATATATGATGAGTTTGTTTTGTTATGTGTCTATGTCATAATGTGACTCAATGGTTTTTGTTGTTAATGTGTTGTATATCATTCTTGTGTATTGATGTAGACTCGCACTTTGATAATGATAGAAAAAATGTGTAATGTGAATGATGATAGATAACATATGTAATTTGATTGGTGAGTTATGTGAATTTTTGTTGAATGGAATTTGTAATGCATGGTTAGTGTAATTGATAATGTATGATCACAAAACTAACATGTCATGATAAATGATAATGTAATGGGATCATAATATGTTAGTATGATGAAACTAGGAGAGAGGGGGGGATTAGCGATGCCCCCAATGGGTGACAAAATATGATCATTTAGTTAAGACCCCTCAGCAGTCAAGAATGAGCCACGTAAGCAAGAGTGCATCATTGGAAATGATTAAGTGTACTAGATGAATGATGAAGCACATGATGAAATGTTCTTAGAGAAAAACCCTCAACAGTCATGTAAGAACCATAAGAACACAAGTGTGTCATTGGGGGTAAGGTGATAGTAATCACCTACCAAAGACCAAGGTGGCACGAAGCAGTGGAAGCATGTGGGATGGAAGCATCATGAGTGTATGAACCAAACTAAATGTCATATGGAGCTATGGTGGGATGGAAAAATGTAGAGGGTTGTGGCAGCTGATGTGAAGCAATAACATGATGTGATAGATGAGATAGATGGAGTGGATGTGGTGGATGTGATGGTGTAGTGATGGATGGACGCAGTGGAGAGCACACATGAGTGACAACCTATGGTGGTGGATGCATAATAACCCTAGTATTAGATGGAGGAGACAAGTCAACATGGGTAGAAATGTTGACAAGGTAGAGGAGAAATAGACTGCTCATGTGAGTGAGATCCAAAGGAAATGATGCCCTTATCTTCTAATTGTTGCAATCTATCATGAAGGGAAAAACAATCATTGTCCCTATGGCCATTGATGTGATGATAATTACAATAGGGTTGATCACGCCGACACTATATAAAATGTTGTGAATGATGTTGGTTAGAGGGTAAGCAAATTAGATGCTCATTAAGTAAAACACACAGCACATCATGTGGTTGATCATGATGAGAGAAATGTAATGGCCTCACGTGAGACAAATGGAGTAGGTGGAGAAGTAGTCTTCCACAGAGGAGGATAAGAAGTATGCTTCTGTGATGGAGTAGGTTGAGATGGCTTTCTAGGTCAAGATGGTGACTGTGTAGGATGCTCAACTGATGACAATGGATGAGCACTACATGATGCCATAGAAGTGGAGGTAGATGGAGGGTCAATGACATGTGCTGAGATAAGATCTTGTTCGAGGTCTATGACTTTGTAGCACAAGAGAGTGAATGGCTCACATGTATCATATTATAATATTTTCTTAAGTGCAGGAATCAAACCACGATAGAAAATGAATTGCTTCTCTAAATCAATAGGTTGGAATATTAGTTGATGTATACAAGCATTGAACCATAAGATATAATCTATGATAGGTTTAGATGAGCCTTGATGTAATGTAGGTAGGCCATCATAAGTAACTCTAGGGCCATTATTGGTGATAAAATGATAGAGGAAAGCATCCTCCATTTCATAGTAAGTATTAAGGGACCCAAATGGACGATGAGTGTACCATTTAAAATGCCTCATTAATAAGACTATGTCAAAAGGCCTTAAGCAATAACCTATAATTAGAATAGGGGTCCATAGCCATGTGGTAATGTTGGAGATGAATGAGGGTCACCAGTACCATCAAAACATGTGAATGTGGGCATGATAAATTCCTTAGGAAATGTAGATTTATGAATCCTCTTGGGAATATGGTTACCATGTAATGAGTTATTGTGAATAGAAGCATAGTAAGCCCTAATTTCTAGAGTGAGAGACTAAACTTGAGATTATTATTAACCTACGACATACATGAGAGATATTATATCTTGTGAAGGAATATTAAAAGATGGTAATAATGTGTTGAGCGGTTATAACTTGCAGTTGTGAGTGATCATAGGAATGTCAAGAGAAGATGAAGGAGATTTCGATGCTAAAGGCACACTAGGAGTGGGTGCTGAATAAGCTATAGTAGATGATATAGATGGAATACCCATAGTAGTCGGTAGGAATAGCATAAGAAACATCCCTAAGAGGTGAAGCCACCAATGGAGATACAATGAGAGGGAGATGGATAAACTAATAGGTGTAGATGAAGTGATAGGAGAAGAGGAAATGGTATGTAGAAGAAGAAGTAATAGATGGAGGTGACTCATGCACTATGATAGATATAACCTCAGGAGAAGGTAGTGATGGAATAGAGATTCACACTGTAGAATGGTGTAAAAAGAAGGAAAATCATGGCTATCAACCACCTCATCACCATCATCCTAGAGACTTAGAAATGAGAGAATTGCATTAAGGATACTATCAATAGGATCATCAACATAATATGAAGGAGTATGAGAGCTAGTATGAGATGTATGATGAGAAGCAAGATCAGAAGTAGGAGAATCATGAGATGGAACCATAGTAGTGGTTTGACTAGGAGAAGAATTGGCATGCACATGTGAGTGATTGTCAATACCAAGCATGTAATCGATAAGAGAATAATCTAGGAATTCCTTAGAAAGATAAGAAGGAGGATCACTGGTAGCCGTATAGCATGGTGTACATCGAGTAAAGGCTATGAGGTCCTCAAAATTACTAATGCCAATAGGAGAGTTTTCAAAACTAGTAGGCACATATTATTGACCATCTAAGAGTTGCCTATTGGATGTCATCTAGCATATTAGGATTACTATAGAGAGTCATGAGCTTAGCGATGACAATGTCATCATAGATAGGATTGACGCTAAAATGAGACATGATGGGGTGAGAATAAGATGAACTATGGTTAGCCATTAGGGTTTTAAGAAGATCCTAGGGAAAAAATGTTCTAAAGTTTGGGTTCACCAAAATGATTAACTAAAATTATGAATTTTAGAATTAATCTAAATAAGTACATTAATGAAATGAATGATATAAACTGAAATATAAATGCTAACTAATTTTATTTAATATTATAAATAAAATGAAATAATTGAATAAGAGGGAAAAGATACTAACCTGAAATGAACTTACCTTACAGTGATGTGGAACTGTACTGGATGATGCACAAGTAGAACAAAGTATGACAACACACCTCAGGAAGTTATAGCAGATGAATATTTGGCCAGACTGGGGTGCCTGTGGGAGGATTAGGATGCTTGTGGGTAATCTGGTTTGCAATATGGGACCCTGGTCTCCAAAACATCTCAGAACTTGAATTTGAGTTGGTTGCCAGGTCTTCGCAATAATTCAGTATTTTTCGCATGTATGTTGCATTAGCTTTGTTGATGTCGTTGTAAGTATCCAATGAATAATATCCTGTAATACCCCACACAAAAGCATCAAACCCTAGAAAATAAATAAGAAAATGAATGGGTTGGATCATCCTAAACTTCAAAATGGATGGACTTATGACTGAGTGCTACACTACATCACAGAAAAGATGTATTTCTATGTAATTATGTGTGAAATCATGTGCCTAGGGTTTCTTAATGCCAATGTTACCAAAATAGTAGGAAATAGCTAGATGTAAGATGTAAATGGTGGATGGAATAGAATGAATACAACCCTTCATATGTAGTGTGTGATGCAGAATAGTGCCCAAATGTAGTCCCTTCCTTATGTAGATAGCTATAGCCCTTAGTAGAAATAGTATCTGCCCTTAAGATAGTGTGTATGTTGTGTTTATATAGGGATATCTTGCTCAAATTTTGACACTAATGACCCAACATATTGACTAGTACCTAGGGGAATGAGAGGGAAAACTATAAAGACCGACCTTGAGACTCTAAATGAGAACCAAGTGTAACTGGGACTAGGGCACCTAAAAATGAGAACCGAGGCACTGATAGGCACCCCAATCCCTACCTAGGCACCCTTGTTAAAGAGTAGAGATGACTGCTGAGTAAATACTAATAGATGAGGCTCCATGAGAGATGATCAAAGCTATATAAGTAACTGATGACTGTGCAAGAAGATTAATGACAATGACTGACTAAACTGAAAATAGGACTAGGAGATGAGCCATTAGAGAATACTTTTCTTACACGAGATCCATATATGAAATAACATATTTGGCGGTATAATTTTAATATTAAGTGCATGATTTTATTACTACATTTTCCCCCACTTTATGTTGGTGAGCATAAATCTAAGTAACATAAAGTAGATAGAGATGCATATATGAGAGAAGTTTGGAGAATCCCATGTTGTAGTAGAAGGCGCATATGTGGTATGGTTTGCTCTTAAGCTATATATTTTTAGACATGGATTTTCTAGCCCTCTATAAATTCTTATGTGGTTTTGAGACTCTGTGATGACCTTCACACCATAACCCTAGGTTTCACATATGTGTGAAACCTTCTATATGATGTGAAACACCCTTAAACCCTAACCACGGGTAAAAGACCTTGTAAAAAGGTTAGTGTTTGGGTTGAAGTGACCCTGTTCCACCTACATCAACATTACTTAGAAGAGGACCCAAAGCAATGTATTTCTCCACCTACCATGTGCTATCTATATGGATGCAACTAATTTGACAACTTAATGCTTTAAAATGTGCAACAATGGCTTTTAGTGCTTGAGTTTGACTTAACTTGGAATGTCTATAGAATGAGTGTCATGGCTCTTGAACCTAGTTTGGCTAGATTTATACCTATGTATGGGCTGCTCCTAAGTTGTGCTAATTCTTTGAAGGATTTTAGGAGATTTTGTAGTGCGTTATGGATTTATTTTTAACAAATTCTCTTGAAAGTTCTAAGCTCCATAAATGAGTGAAGTAAACTTGTTTTTATAGGAATTCATAAGTTTAGTTTCACATTAAGAATGGCTTATGAGATGTGAATCAACCCAAGAAAATATAAAAAAATAGAAAGTGAGCGTTTGGTGGTAGGATATGGGACCATTTAGCTTGGGACCAAACCATGCATCACATCATTTAGAACATTTTAAGTAATAGTCTTAAGTCGTAAGTGTAAAGTTTTGAATCCTAAATTCAAAATAAAAGTCACAAATGTTATCTGAATTTACATTGGGATGTTAGTGTGTCTTAAAAAAGTGCTGACATTAGGGTGACATTAGTGGGGAAGTTAAGGGGTATTAAATGGTGACTTATTTATCATCTTTGAGTTTTGATGTTAAGGGGACATTAGGATGACGTTAAATGTGACTTATTTATCGACTTTGATGCCTATATTAAAGGGATGATGTTTTGGTGTCTTTAATTACATATTTGCTCCCAAATTTGACATGTATTATTTTGCATCTCAAGGGAATCTTTATTTGTAATGAAATTACTTGTATAATTAAGATTATGAGCAGCAATAGAACACCAAATAACACAATATTTCAGAATAATGATCTCAATATGCATTTAGAATAGCTTCTCCACTTCGAGGGGGTAACCTCCAAACCATAAAATAAGACTAAAATGCTCAAATGATGATGAAATGCTACCTAGAATCCACTATATATACTATTCATATGCTATGGCCATCACCAAGGCCAACCTACTAAGCATGAGAAAGTATAAATGATAAAATAAAATGATATGGTAAGCCACAAGTCGGCTACTCATATCCTAATACAAGAAATAGGTTAAGGGCGTAGCATGCCCTTCCCCTTCAAACCAACATTGTCCTTAATGTTGAATAATCTTGGATGTTGTTGCAGAAAACATTCATCCTCCTAGGTTACATCTTATATGCTCAGATTCTTCCACTTGATCAAATATTCCTTAATGCCTCTGGTTCTCAACCTCTCAGTACGTGTTTGTAGAATCTTCTCTGGATCCAAAATGATTCTTCCTTCCTCATCAAGTTCTAGTAACTCTTTTTGGGCTTCAAATTTTTGTCCAATAACCTTCTTTAGGTAGGAAACATGGAATACTGGGTGTATGCATGAAGATTGAGGCAACTCTAGTTTATAAGCAACACTGCTAATTTTCTGTAGAACCTGATAAGGGCCATAATATTTAGGAGAAAGTTTGTTGTCATTTTTTTGTTGCTTTAGGGACTGTTAGTGTGAAATGATTGCATAACATTGAACTTTCCCCAAGGTGTGGGACCTTGTAAAAGTGGGAAAGCTCTCCAGAGAAGGTTGGTTCCTCTTCCTAAACTACCTGCCATGAGCTACTCCAGTGCAGGCAAACTAAATCTAACCTAATCTAACCATTCCAAGGAACCAAGGAGAGAGAAAGAGGGAAAAAACATATCCTACACTAAAGCGGTGATACACCAGCAAAGGAAGTGAGATATTCTATTGAGGGAGAAAGAAATAGAAAAAATGGATACGAGGGAGGTTAGACAGAAGTAACACAGCCCAAATCTTCAAATTCACCATTAAACTCCATGAAACACAACATCCTGCACCTGCAAATGTGAAATACATGCACAGAAAAACAAATCTGGAAGGGAGAGGCACGAAGAAACAAAAAAATGATGCAAAGGGTTGAAGAACACCACAAAAACATGTTTTTTATTGCTCTAGAAGGTGCATAGACCATTACATTTCTAGAATAGAGGCACAAATACATTTTCCAAGCGTGGGAGAAGGTTCGCTGCTCAAAAATGGTGTCGCAGAAACAAATTTGATAGAGTTTCTCTATGACCAGAATGTCTCTCCTTCTAAAACGAGAAGTGTTACAATATATATAGAAAGAAAAGAGAGAGAAGAGGGAAAAGTCGAATCCTTATCCAACCACCATGAGATATGCATCGAATATAATTTTTGCAAGTTCAACCACTTAAAATCAATGCCTTCTATAAATCCTCCAACAATATGTCACTTCTAGTTCCCTAGGGGATCAAATCGAATCATAGAGGATCTGGTAGTTGAAGAGCAAGAAGATCCCACATTAAAGGCCCGAAGACGTTTCTCCATTTTTCACCTACCAGGGCCACGTGGTCAGCCTGTTTCATCCACTCATTTGGGATTCCCTTTTTGGATTTATCTTTGGAGAAGCACCGCTAGGACACGTGGCTCTCTCGATTCTAGATTCTTTCCTAAATGGTTTTGAAGACCTTGAAACTTCACCACTTCTTTTCCTTCTTGCTCCTCATTCTTTCCTAAACGGTTTTGAGCCCAAAGACCGAATCTTCACCACTTCTTTTCCTTCTTTCTCTTGGCTTCTCTGCGACAGCCATTTCTGAGCCCACATGTAACTTGTTTGTCGTCCTAGAATGTGAGCTCGTGGGTCTGAGTCGTTTCCTTCATAATTTCCTTATGTGCAGGAGTTGTCTTGACCAAATTTTCTGGGGGGTGAATTTGGGATAACAATTTGGTGACTCACGGGGACATCTGCCTGCTAGATGAAAAGACCAGTGGCCTTGGAGCATCCATTGGGCATGGAGTCAAGAATGATGGCCTGACACCGATCCTTCTTATAAAATGGACTCCCCAAATATCTACACTTTGTTGACCTCTTCTTGACTCTGAATCCACCCGCACGTCGAAAATCTCAATTTTCATAAGAAATCTTAAAATGGAGTATTAGAGAGTAGAATATTGCATTGACCCTGGCTTTCACCTATCCCTGAAATTGACTGTTTCAAAATAGCTTAAGTTGCTCTGGATTTGTTCCCTTTTGGAGCTAGCAACTGTTATAGACCATGCTATGAGTCTTCTCACCATGAATATTGAAGAGCCTGGCCTCAAGCACCCTTGGAGAAAAATGGACAAAACTTATATACAAAGACCAAATCATACATGCCTCAAACGAGACATGCAGAGTGTGCATAAGCACTTCTTCTGCTAAAAGAAATTTACTCCTACTCCTAAACTAACTAGAGAGAAAGAATGCTAAACAAAGCCTGCAATTGACAGAGAGAAGTATTTTCCCTTTCTCGAGAGAGGAAGCCATGTAAATGATTTGACACTAAATATAGCTGCCAATATGAGTGATAAATTGACAATAAGCAGATTCTCCACCCAAATCATCAAGGCATCATCATTAATGGAAAATACCTCCTCAAGCTGACCTGCATTGGACTCCTAAGAGGTATTGATGGTCGACCCTTGGTACTTTGATGCTCATCCTCATTCCCTGAAGTAGGCATGACTAGTTTTGGTTTCTCCTTTCGCTCCAATGAAGCCAAGTACCTGATTGGGCATGGTCTGATCCTTTGAATGTGCCCATTTCTCTGAAATTCAACTCCAAGAATGGAGTCTTCTTGTGGACCTTCTTGAGTGGATGGTGTGAGAGAGATGATGATATCCTCTTGCCCTTTCTCTTCCTCCTCCTTTGAAGAACATGGAATATCAAGATCTTCAAACCTTGGTTCCAGAGGGCCATTATGGAATGCAGGTTATTGCTCTTGGATGTTCTCCTTCATGGCAGTAGGTTCATGTGCTTGGAAGGTTAAAGATGGATGAAAAAATGATGTTATCTCCTCAGGCTCCTCTTCATTAAAGAAATCTTCCAAGTCTGATAGGAGTCTACCTCCTTGTTGTCCTATTGCATGTGCTCTACCTCCTCCATGGTGCCTTCCTGATCTACAACTTGATCACCATGGCTCCCTTCACTCTCAAACATGAAGTTTGAAAGATCAAACTCTTCTTCAACATCAGATCTTGAAGGGGATGAAGTGGGAGGAAGAACTGAAGGTTCTTCTGTAGCCTGCTCCACACTTGGGGCCTATGAAACTGTATGGTCCTCCTCCTCTACTGCAAATTCAAACTCAGCCACCACTGGCTCTTCGACTTTGACCTCCTCTATTGGCTTGACCATCAAGGGGATCTTTGTAGACCCAAATCTAGCATCCCAACTCATCAGATTTTTAGTTATTTCTTTTTTATTGGACTCCTCTTCTTGTTGTCCTTGATTGGATTCTTGAGTATCTTCCCAACATGGACTTGGGAAAGTAAGAGGAGTGGCAGGTTGGGGTTCAACCATCTTTGCAATTTTTTGTGGTGGGGAGGGAGGTGGAACTTCTTGTTTTTTTGGAGGGGATGACTATTTGGGAAAGGAAACGGGAGAAGAAATGAAATGGGGTGGAATACTAGGGAATGGAGAAATGGAATCAATGCTTGGGGAAGCAACTGGGAAGCTTGGAAATTGGAGCTTGGGTTGAGAGGGGCTGCTTGAGAAAGAGAAAAAGAAAAGCTATGAGATGTTGGACTTACCCATTGATGAGGTTGTCTTGACTCCAACTCATAAGCCCCGATATCCTCAGTCCATTGTGCAATTTGGGCAGCATTTCAACCATGAAGTATAACTTCTCATGAGGGCTGTAATGTCTTGGAAAAGGGCCTTCCCATGGACAAGGTGCCCTGCAACCAATCTTGAATGCCTTCATTTGTGCTATGGCACTGGACTGCACCATGCTAGCCTCCATTTTTTGAATCTTCTCCAGTAGACCAACATCTTCCATTTAATTGTTGTTATTATATGCATATCCTTGTTCCTGATAAACTTTATAGTCAAACTGGTTTTGACATTGCTCATATGGGTAAGCATAAAATGGTCCTAGATCTGATTATAATGCTAATCTGGAGGAGTTGGGAAATACATTGGAGGTGGACTATACTGCTGTTGCTGTGAAGTGTGATTCCATGATGGGAATGAAGTCATGATTGCACAAATTTATGGAATGGGAAAAAATGAAAGATGGAAGAAGAAAATGGAATGCAGATGAATGGAAATGGATGGAAAAGGTCTACAACTCCAGAATGAGTTATTTACCAGATCGAGTCACCAGATGTGCAAACTGTTGCCTCAAAAGATGGAAATTCATAACAAGCGCACATCAACCTTGTTGCAATGAAGTGAAGACCTCTAAGGTCCCACCGGGTGTGCCAAAACTATTAGTGCGAAATCACAACACCCCCAAATGAGTTCTAAAAATACACTTTTCTAAGGAAAACTCATTTTGTGTGATTGCATAACATTGAACTTTCCCCAAGTTGTGGAACCTTGCAAAAGTGGGAAATCTCTCCAGAGAAGGCTAGTTCCTCTTCCTAAACTACCTGCCATGAGCTACTCCAATGCAGGAAAACTAAATGTAACCTAATCTAACCATTCCAAGGAACCAAGGAGAGAGAAAGAGGGAAAAAATAGAGCCTACACTAAAGCGATGATACACCAGTAAAGGAAGTGAGATATTCTATTGAGGGAGAAAGAAACAGAAAAAAAGGAGATGAGGGAGGTCAAACAAAAGTAACATAGCCCAGATCTGTCAAATTCACCATGAAACACAACATCCTACACCTGCAAATGTGAAATACATGCATAGAAAAATAAATATGGAAGGGAGAGGCACAGAGAAACAAAAAATGATGCAAAGGGTTTGAAGAACACCACAATAACATGTTTTTTATTTCTCTAGAAGGTGCACAGACCATTATATTTCTAGAATAGAGGCACAAATACATTTTCTAGGCATGGGAGAAGGTTCGAGCTACTCAAAAATGCCCCTTCGAAGAAACATATTTGACAGAGTTTCTCTATGCCCAGAATGTCTCTCCTTCTCAAATGAGAAGTATTACAGTATATATAGAAAGAAAATAGAGAGAAGAGGGAAAAGTCAAATCTTGCTCCAACCACCATGAGATACGCATCAAATCCCACTTTGAAAGTTCAACCACTTAATATCAATGCCTTCTACAAATCCACCAACAATATGTCTCTTCTAGTTCCCCAACGGATCAAATCGAATTGGCGCTAGTAGTTGAAGAGCAAGAAGATCATGTATTAAAGGAACAAAGACATTTCTCCATTTTTCACCTACTAGGGCCACACGGCAGCCTGACGATGGTTTACACTTCCCTTTTTCGATTCATATGTGGAGAAGCACCGCTAGGACATGTTGTTCTCTCTACTGGATCTTCCATACTTAGTTGATTTTGGATTCTTTCCTAAATGATTTTGAGCCCGAGGACCTTGAAACTTCACCGCTTCTTTTCCTTCTTGCTCCCAGCTTCTCTGTGACATTGATCCTTCATTTCCAAGCCCACCTGTAACCTGTTTGTCATCCTAGAATGTGAGCTCGTGGTTGGTATGAGTCGTTTCCTTCATAATTTCCTTATGTGCAGGAGTTGTCTTGACCAAATTTGCCGAGGGGTGAATTTGGGATAATAGATACCTTTTGTCTAAGTTGATCCCACAAATCACTTTCCAACATTCCCACTAGAAAGAAAAACTAAGAACATAATCACCAAAAAGAAGGAGACACAAATATTCATATCATGAAATGGTTCTTAGATGGAGTTATTCATGCAAGTGCAATTTGCACTTAAAGGGGACAAAATAACAAGGGGAAAAATCTATTAGTTTATGGGTTCTAAACCCAACCACAATGTTTGTTTGTTTGTAGAACGATATATATTAATAAATCTCAAAAGAAAAATGTGAAATCACAGATTATTAAGAAAATATACCATGTGGTGAGAAGTATCAAGAAACTTCTCCATGTGTTTATCATTTTTAACACCACTACTATACACTTGTCAAGCTTTCGATGAATGATGTTCGCTCAATTCTCTCCATCATATTTAATAAGCCCATACCCTTCCCTTTTCTACACAATTCATGGTTTCTGTGGTGGTAGTAATTAGTAGGCTTTTCTATATTGCATTGGGGTCCCAATTTTAAGTACAACCAAATATATTTGGAAAGTGATTAGAGGGATCCACCCTAATTATTGTTGGTTAATTATCCTATTTTAGTTAGTAAATTTAATTCACTGTAACATATAAATATAATGGTTGAGGCATCAATATGTCTACTTGTTGGGTTTTCCTCTCTCCTCACATGCTTGACTACCCCTAAATTAGATAACCTATTAAATGCATGATAAATTAAACTCTAGCAGTCAACGTACCAAAGGGGTGCGATGGAAACAACGATATGCAAAAAAGAACTAAAAATTTCTTGTGCAAAGGAGGATATGAAAGTGAAATGTTAGATGGAAATACACCCTTTAGTGTAGATTAGTGAAGATATTGATTTGACAAGGAGGGAATATGAATAATTGAATCCAGAGAAAGAAGTACTTGTTGAAACACAAGAGGAAGAGAATATTTTATTATGTGAAGATAGAAGGAGGAAGTAATGACTTGGAGACATAAATATTTGAAGATGCACATAACGGGTGCACAGCAAGGGGGTGATTGCTCCTATTTTTCTAAGGTGGAAGGAGGCCTTGGGAAACATATTAGACTACCTTTTGAACTAAGAATCCAATGATATGTGTACATGGTTGTGGCTTTGAACTCTTTTGACATCTATGAATGTAAGACCCATATTGTTTTTTATCTCTGATGTCAATAGTTTCACATATCCTTATAACAAGTTTTGATTAACAGAGAAAAGGGCGTTAAAGAAATTACCTTCAAAAGATAAACATGATATGTTTGATTATCATAAAACAAGGTGAATGAGATGTAAATGCTATAATTAGTCATAGTTTTTTTTTCATTTTCATCGTCACCCCAAAAAGTCAAGACAAGAAAAAAACACTAACATGAATCCATTTTAATCTCTTGTAGGTTATTTGTGTCTATTTTGGGAGTACATGGGGGGGATAGCTCACTCTCGTGAGACCTAAAGATAAATATGAAGAGGATAAGTGATATGGAATTCTTGTCAAAGCAATATCTTATAGGAGGCCAGGTCAGTGTGTACAAGTACCATTATAGATGATGATTCAAGCATAGTAGGAAGGGAGGTGGCATGGAATTATTTCCCCATGATACCTTGATAAGGGTTGTGAAAATAAAACTAGGTGAGGTAGTTCACACCCCGATGATAGCTCAACACCGAGATCACCAATAAAGGAGCGAGGAGGGTCTTGTTGCATAAGACCTTGCTGTGATGGGAATTTGACTATGATTTCCTCCACCATGATAAATAATGTGACGTACCTACCACTTGATATAAATCAACCATTCAATATATTTTGTACGTCCATGTGGATTGACATTGATCATCACATTTGAAAGAAAATTCGATAAACTCAAATATTATAAAAGAAATATACGCCATATATATTGGAACATGGGGGAAATTAACTCTTAACTCATAATCAAACAAAAAATTACCTTGTCTATTGCAGAAGACAAAATATTATGTAATAATTAAAATTTTGAATCTTTAAACATTGATGAAATATTTAGAAGGAAAACATTCATATAATGATGCAACATTGAAATGTGGATGATGGAGAGGATGAGAACATTCCATTATCCACATTGGTTTCCTGGGTGGAGAAGTAGGCTCACAATAAGAGGGGATTGAATCGATGTAATCAAAACTCCTTAACCACCCTTTACAGATAGGTAAGCTTGTAAATGTCCATATGTTATAACCTTTACTCTGGCTATCAAGTGATTGCCTATCAACATTTTCTTGATACTATAATTCAAAAAGTCTCACTTTGTGGTTTGTTGTTAAAATATAAGAAACAATGTAAGGTGTTTCACGTATGTTGAACTAAGTTTGGAATCCTCTATTGCAATCAAGCTGAACGGTATGAACATGATCCCTAAGTTGATGGTAGTCCTTTTTTCATGTAGGAGAGGGAAAATATGCACGAGTAAGCATTGACAATGGTGTGAATATCAAGGCATGGCATTGACATCAACATGGGTATGTGTCCTACCTAAAATATGTGAAAATAGCGTAAGTCTAGGAACCTTGACACCTCCATTTTCGCCAACTATTTTGAAATGGTGGATGACATGGGCTAATAATTTAGGGGATACTTAACAAAAATTCTCCTTATCAACAATGTGTTGTCCTTCAAAATAATTTGTCGTGTGAACAATTACTTGAGTTTTCATCAACAGTCATGGGGCTAAGCCCCTCCTTGTGTAGCCATTGGAGGCTCAAAACATTATTGAGTGTAAACTAACCATAGAAGTTGAAAACATGGTTGTTAGGTCTGGGGAACACACAAGAATACTCCACTAAACCTATGGAAAATACTTGATACTAAGGTACTTTCGGGAGGAATTTGACAGTCCCACCAGAGAAGTCATAACTTGCAATGGAGTTGGGTAAATAAAACAGTTGAGGCAGAGCAGCTAACTTACTATTTATGAAGTTATGAGTACTTCCCGATTCAATCAACACTCGTCACCTTCTATTTTTTGAGATAGCCAATAACCTTGAGTGTTTGAGGAGTACTAATACCTGACAATGCATGACAAAGAAAATTGTAGGTTGGTGATCCCTCTACTTCATCTTCTACTGGTTCCTCGGCCTCTCCTATAATTTCAGCTTCCTCATCATCCCCATTACCTCCGTCAATATAGAACAACTTCTGTCTTAGCACATTTATGTCCCAGTCCATATTTGCTATCACAATTAAAACATAATCTCTTTTGCTCTCTTTTCTTCCTATTGTGTTGAGGAGTCAGTTTAATTGTTCTAGCAAATGAAGGGGAAGAGATACTACGGTCTTTGGTGTTAATGAAAGGTGGCCTCCTACTACAAAGAATTTTTTCCTCTGCACGACATGCCATGATAATAGAACTTGAGACAATCTTGATTGGATTAAACATCCGTACCTCATGCTCGATGTGGTCCTTAAGACCCCCAAGAAACAAGTCATTCAGATTCTCTTCTGGAATATTCTCCACCCTTAAGGATAGGTTTTGGAATTGATTGCACATAATCTTTGACTGATCCTGTTTGCCGTAACTTTCGCTAATTGACTAAAGTAGTTATCTGAAACACTGGAACTATAGTGCAATTGCAACTCCTCGGTAAAAAGTGTCCAAGTGACACCTGAGACCATTCTTTTGCCTCTAAGCACCATAACCAACGATACCAAAACATAATTGGTCGGGTTCAAGATATAGGGATGCTAATGTCAACCTTTTGTCCTAATGGTGTTTGATGTAACTCAAAGAAGTTCTCCATTTGAATTATACTAATTCAGGGGATCCTTACCATCAAATTTGCGCATATCCACTTTCGGCATCACTGTTTCGTGGTTGCGGATAAGTTTGATTCTGATGGGACTGGAAAAGTGATCCCATATGGTTAGTTTGTCCATGATTTTGAATTGAAGGTCCTCCTTGGTTGATATGGGCTGGATTTTGGGCCATACTGGTTACCCTTTACATGTTGCATGATATCATCCAACCGATGATTGATTTGGGCTATGTCTCCTTTAGAGGCCATCTCAGATTGTACAATTTGTACAGCTCATACTCAAGTTGTCAAACCTTATGATCAACTGAGGTAAACCCTAGTGCTAAGGAATCTGTATTTACCCCTTCTGACTCCATCTCTTCAATCACTACCCCCTCTTTATCTGGGGCTTTTACCCGGAGTTACCGAATTCTTTTTTGCTCTTATGGAAGGCCCCGCCATGATGTCAAATCTTAGGGTTTAGGAGTTTTGATACAATTTCGGCTGAACAGGAAAAAACACAGAGAAGATACTAATACTATTTTTTTTAGATCTTTCCGAAAATGTAAAGAACTATGAAAATTTTTCCGCAATTTACACCCTAGGGAGCGATTTTTATGAAAAACCATAAATTTTGTAATAACTTTTGCAAAATAAATATTAAAAAGGTATGAAATCTTATAGGGAACCTGTACTTGATATTCTTCAGTAACTCTGGTTAAAAATATCTCCCACCAATTCTACTCTGGTTCATAAGATAGAGTGGAAATAAAAATTAGGGTTTTTTTCCCTAAATTCGGCCCAGATAGCAACTCTGATACCACTTGTAATGAATTTACTTGTATAATTTCAGATTATGAGCAGCAATAGTAGAGCACCAAATAACACAATATTTCAGAAGAATGATCTCAAATATGCAATTAGAATAGCTTCACCACTTCGAGGGGGCAACCTCCAAACCATATAACAAGACTCAAATGCTCAAAATGATAATGAAATACTACCTATAATCCCCTATATATACTAGTCATATGCTATGGCCATCACCAAGGCTGACCTATTAAGCATGAGAAAGTATAAATGTTAAAATAAAATGATATGGTAAGCCACAAGTTGGCTACTCATATCCTAATACAAGCAATAGGTTAAGGACGTAACATTATTAAAGTCACAAATTAGGTTAGAGATAAAGTTAAAAATGCTAGAATTATGTTTTTAGATGTAATTATGTGACATCATAGCACAAAACTATAATGTGACACCATACTGCAATACCTTAACACAAAACCATAATACAACACCCTAACATGACACTCTATCACGACACATCAATGTGACACCATAATGAGACACCCTAATATGACACCTTAGCACGACACCCTAATACATCACCTTAATGCAACACCATAGTATAACACTAATTTGATACCCTTATATGACACCCTAACATGACATCCTAATACAACACCTATTATGAAACCCTTTTTATGTGACAACCTAATGCGACACCTTAGCACAACACCCTAATATGACAACATAATGTGAAACCCAAACATGACACCTTAATGTAATAACAAAATTTGATACTCTAATGCCACACCATAAGTACCAATGAGACACCCTAATCAATATAAGTGCAACACCCCAAACAACAAATGTGGTAACCTAAAGAACAATGTGACACCATAAAGACAAATATGACACCACAAACAACAAATATCGTTTACCCTAAACACTAATTTGACACGTCCAACTACCAGATGTAGGTATGCCTAGATAGAAATCTGACACGCCTTCAACATCAAGGTAAAACAATGTGATTAAGTTATGATGGACCCTACCACTCATGTGACATCTTTGTATGACACCCTGATCATGTGACACCCTAGCTAGTAATACATTGTAGGTGTTACATTCTACACACAACACACCTAATTTGACACCTTATCACAACACCCTATTAATGGGACACCTGTCGACACTAAAATTTTCCTCCATAATTTCTATTTCATTAATGTATGTATTAGGAATAGGATGTTGTTAAGTGTAATTAGTAGTAGCATCCGATAGAAGATAACGGCGCCGTCAGTACGGTGCCAGCCAATAATGTGGAGTACGGTAACAGTCAAAGTACAATAGGAATGTTGTAAAAAGTAAATATTTTTTGTAAGTCGGTCCTGGTAATGTTAAAATGTCAAAAGTTTGGGTAATTAGAGAAGTAGGGTCTACATGATTAGGAATTATAAATATTATATTGGTAATAAGGACAAGGAGTGAGGTCATAAATATTTTGTGTATTTTATTTGTAAAAAGTCTAAAAATGTGGAACCCATGTAAAATGATAAGGTTTATCTTATCTTAACAGATAAGCTTACATGTACAGATAAGAGTTAAGGTATGGAATATGATTCGTCAGAGTGGATTTCTTATCCTATCTTAGAGATAAGATGGATAAGCCTGGAAGTTCTATAAATAGAGAGGGCCACCCCCCTCGTTTAGCATAGAAAGAAGTAGTGAGAAATATTGTAGGAAGTGTGTAAAGGAAGCCATCAGTTCAAGGTGTGTTGAAGAAGCCATCAAGAGGTGTAATTGTAAAGTTTCTCCCATAGTCTTGTTGAAGTATCTCATGGGTGAGATTGTAACAGTTTCATGTTAATATTATAATTTATTTTGATATTTAAGATTTTCCATCATTTTGTCTTATCATAGTCAATGGTATTCTTGTGTTCGGTTGTTGTTTTGCTTCCAGATTACATCCACCAAACTAAAGTCTATGCATTAGTAAATAATCATAGCATGAGGAGTTCCCGGTGAAGAATTATCATAGTGCCGGATTGGTGATGACATTTTGGTTCCGTTGCCGGGACCATTCCTCGTTGGTGGATTTTCTAGAGAGATATTCCCACTTAGTCCAAAAATCAATTGGAGGGTAACCTTGTTTTTACTGTGCATAGTAGTTACCATGGTAAAGTCCATTTTTACCGTGAATAGTAGTTACCATGTTAAAGTCATTTTTGCCATGAATAGTAGTTACCACTGGTAAAGTCCTTTTTTGCTGGGAATAGTAATTTACCGCAGTAAAGTCACTTTTTTACCGTGAATAGTATTTACCGCAGTAACTTCAATTTTTACCGTGAATAGTGTTTACCACATTAAAGTTAGTTTTTTACCGTAGTAACTCAAGTTTTACCATAGTTTACCGTGGTCATTTCTATTTTACTGTAGAAAGGTGTAAAGTCACTTTCTAGTATAGTGATTCCAATTATTTTGTGCACATAAGTCTTGTTAATTGTACTTGTGGGTTGGTATTTCACGGTGGAAAACTTTTGAAAATGGGAAAGATTCCTGTTTTTTTCAGCTCAATCTAATGAAGATGCTTCTTCTTTCATTCAAGAGTTTTAAACGATCTTGTATTTGTAATGGCCTTATAAGAAGGGAACAATGGACTGAATTTTTTCCTACCTTTTTGGATGGTTCAGCACTTAGGTGGTTTGAAACACTAGGTGATAATGTGAAAAATTCATGGGATTTATTAACCGAAAGTTTTCTTGAAGAATTTGGTGAACAACAGAAATATGCAGATCTCATGATCGAGATCACAAAGCTATCCCAAGGAGAGAAGGAGAAGATAAGGGATTATCATGCTCGTGTTCTAGAGCTAAGGAGGAAGCTCGATGGCCCAGATCCGGAAGGAAGGACTAGCGGATGGGTTGATGAATGGCGTGGATAATCTCCTCTGTAAGCACTTCATTCTTGGGATGAAGCTGGAGATCAGACAACGAGTGAATTATGACCGCCCAGCTACCATTGAACAAGCAAAGGAGATTGCCAAGAAGGCAAGAAGAAAGCATGGAAGAGGAGCCCAAAGAAATTGTTGCTAAAGTAGAGCCTACACCAGCACCTTTGGTCCTGAATCCACAACCACTCCCGTGTGAGCACAAATATTTCTTCTAATACATCTACTGAGTATGAAGATCTGCTCAAAAAGATGGGTCAGTTAACTATTAATCTTCTTCAAAGAAAGGAATTTAGTTCTCAGGGAGGAGATAGAGGTCCGAAAAGAAATATTTCTAAAGTTGTATGTTATGGTTGTCATGAAAGGGTCATTATAAGTATAATTGTCTAGATAGAGTTTCTACATCCGGTACAGGGAGATAATGATAAAGGAAAAAGTACCTGTGAATTCTTTTGATGTAGTAGATAAGAGCATAAATAATGAAGTAGATGTGTTTGTAACAAAAAGAAAGAAAGAAAAAGATAACCAAGATGGAAATGATCCTAAGAAGATGAAAGGAGAAACTAGTAAGAAACATAGAAGAAGAAAGTTGGGTGTGCAGGATTTTCTGATTTCACAGGGACAAGGACCAAACTCCATCTTAGAAGATCTGTCCAAAAGACCTGCAAATATTACATATGGTCAACTATTGGCTGTCTTCTGAGAAGAGGTAGGAGCTGCGAAGTGGACTCAATGCTCGACGAAGAAATGAGGTTGAGGTCCTTGTTTTGGAGGCAGAAGCAGATCCCTACGCTCCACAAGCTGAGATATTATGTAATGATATTTCAATTCATGATGTCTTAGTTGATGGATGTGCTACAGTTAATGTAATGATCGAGTCTGTAATGAATATGTTAGGTTTAAAAAGTGATCGCCCCTCAACACTTATGTTAAGGTCATTAAATAAGGGAAAAACTAAACCATAAAGTATTGTTTTAAATGTGGCAATATCTGTTATGGGTGTTGTATGTGTGGTAGACTTTCAGGTGATGAAAAATGGTACTGTTGCATACCCAATGTTGCTGGGAAGACCATGGCTAAGGAGAGTTCATGCAAGAAACTACTAAAATGAAGGTTTCGTGACACTTGGACGTGGTAGAGAGAGGGTGAAGATAAACGTGATCCATCGGCATCATAAGAGTAGAACCTGTGGATTCAAGTGATGAAACTGATGATTAGACATCCTTTTATTACTTTAGTACCAGTGAAGTGGACACAGAAGATGAAGAAAGTGAAGTTGATGTTTCGGTCATGGATATCCTTCCAGTCACACTAACTCATGAACCCATAAGATTATCTAAAGAAGAAATTGTTGATCATCTCCAACAAATAAATATTGGTGATGTTGTGATGGAGAGTGAGAAGGAATCCTACCTCCAACTCTTTTGAAGGTACATACACCTATTCACTTTTGATTACAAGGAACTTCGTCAAATAAGTTGGGTAGAACATTCTATTGAGCTGGTAGATAGTGCTAATCCCATAAAACAAATGTCATATCGAATGAATCCTAATTTTTCCAAGACTGTAAAAGAAGAAATAGATAAGTTGTTTGGTGCAAGATTTATATTTGTTGTGAAGAATTCAGAATGGGTTTCTCTCATTGTGATCTCAATAAAAAAGAATGGGAAACTACGCATTTGTGTTGATTACAAGAATCTCAACAATGCAACAAAGAAAGATCATTACCCTATTCTATTTTCAGATCAGATCTTGAACGAAGTAGCTGGCCAGGAGTGCTATAGTTTTGCTGATGGATATAGCGGATACAACCAAGTTTGTATAGCGAGAGAAAGATCAGTTGAAGACCATGTTCACCACTCATTGGGGAACGTTTACTTATAGAGTTATGCCTTTTGGGTTGTGTAATGCTCCGGGAACGTTCTATCACTTAATGAATAGGGTGTTTGAACCCTACATTAGAAACTTCATCAGAGTATTTCTGGATGATTTTTATATCTATGGGAGCAAGATGGACCACTTGCACCAGATGGAGACACCATTTCAAAGGTTAGATGAAACACAAGCCTCACTAAACCCTACAAAGTGTATCTTTGGATGTTCTAAAGGTGTTTTGTTAGGGCATGTTGTATCCAGAGATGGTATTGGTACTGATCCTGATAAAGTTTCAAAAATCAAAGATTTACCATTTCCTATGAATAGAAGTAAATTGAGATCATTTTTAGGCCATGTGGGTTACTATAGAAGGTTCATCAAGAATTTCTCAAAGATTGCACAGCCACTAACCTCAGTTCTTGAAGAAGGATGTTGCTTATGAACCAGGAAACAAGGCGCATGAAGCTTTTGGACAACTGAAGGAAGCCCTGGTGTCTTCACCTGTTTTGAAGAATCCAGATTGGAGCAAGCCATTCATTGTGTACACTGATGCCTCAGATGCAGCACTAGGTAGTACTTTGAGCCAAAAGGATGAAAATGGGAATGAACATCCAATTTACTTTGGGAGCAGACAAATGAGCAGTGCTGAGGTAAACTATACTGTAACTGAAAAAGAGGCTCTGGCTATCATTTTTGCTGTAAAGAAGTTTAGAAATTACTTGCTAGGGCAGAAATTTATAGTTGTAACGGATCATCAGGCTCTGAAATATATTGTCAATAAGCCTAACCCATCAGGAAGGATAGCAAGATGGATAATTTTGCTACAAGAATTTGAATTTGATATTATAGATAGGCCAGGAAAGAAGCATGTCAATGCAGATGCACTCTCTCGAGCCTATGATGGTTTAGGATCATCTTGTGATGATGATGATTTTCCCGATGCAGCATTGTTCTCCCTTGACACAATCCCTAGTGAATACATAGATATTTGGAATTATCTGAATGAATTCAAGTTTCCTAATGGTGCCAATGCAAAGACTAAGAGAAAGATTACTCAAGCCAGTCGTCCATATTCTATTCTGCATGGAGCATTATTTCGAATAGGACCTGATGGACAGTACAAGAGGGCAGTTGGACGTGATCAAGGAAAGGAGTTGCTAGAAGAATTCCACAATGGTACATGTGGAGGGCACTTCTCTGGACAACTTACAGCAAGAAGGATCTTGGATGCAGGTTATCACTGGCCCACTCTTTTTAAAGATTGTTATAATTATTGTAAGACATGTGATATTTGTCAAACACATGGTAACCGTAAGACTTCATCAGCTCCATTATGTCCTATTCTTCCCCTTGGTCCCTTTGAAAAATGGGGAATAGACATTGTAGGTCCACTTCCAACTACATCACGTCAAAATAAGTATATTGTAGTTGCCACAGATTATTTAACCAAGTGGGTTGAAGCTAGGCCATTGAAAACAACTTCCATGGATGAAGTGGCAAGGTTCATATATGAACGCATTGTCACCAGATTTGGTTGTCCATTAGAAATTGTAACAGATCAAGGAAGCCACTTCATTAATGAGGTGGTAGAAGCCCTAGTCAATAAGTTTTCTATTAAGCACAGGAAGGCAACAACATACAAGCCAAGCACAAATGGACAGGTGGAACGAACAAATTTTGTGCTGTGTCAAATTCTAGCAAAAGATGCAGCCTTGCAGGTACATAAATGGGATAAAAGGATTCATGCAGCATTGTGGGCATATAGGGCAACATCAAAGTCAGCAACAGGATACTCCCCATTTCAGTTGGCCTATGGCATTGATCCAGTTCTTCCTATTGAGTTTGATATTCCCACTGTGAGAGTTATGAAAAATGAAAGGATGGATGAAAGTGATTCAGTAAAAGAAAGGTTGGTACATCTTCATTTGCTAGAGGAAATGAGGGAAATAGCAAAGGATACAAGCCATAAGAAGAAAATGAAGCAGAAGGAATACTTTGATCAAAAGATCCGATGGTCTCCATTTCATGTGAATGACTTGGTCCTAGTATATGATTCCAGATACAAAAAAAGAAGACAGAGAAAATTTCTTCCAAAATGGATGGGGCCCTACAAAATAGCAGCTGTGCATGAAAATGGTACGTACCGACTGGAGGAATTGGATGGCACTCCCATTACGAAATGGGTCAACCACGACAAGTTGAAGATTTTCCAAGCACCAGAATAGTCTACTCCGAGGACGGAGTAGAAGCTAGGAAGGGGGAAGATGTCGACACTAAAATTTTCCTCCATAATTTCTATTTCATTAATGTATGTATTAGGAATAGGATGTTGTTAAGTGTAATTAGTAGTAGCGTCTGATAGAAGATAACGGCGCCGTTAGTACGGTGCCGCCAATAATGTGGAGTACAGTAACAGTCAAAGTACAATAAGAATGTTGTAAAAAGTAAATATTTGTCGTAAGTGGTCCGGTAATGTTAAAATGTCAAAGTTTGGGTAATTAGAGAAGTAGGGTCTACATGATTAGGAATTAGAAATATTATATTGGTAATAAGGACAAGGAGTGAGGTCATAAATATTTTGTGTATTTTATTTGTAAAAAGTCTAAAAATGTGGAACCCATGTAAAATGATAAGGTTTATCTTATCTTAACAGATAAGCTTACATGTACAGATAAGAGTTAAGGTATGGAATATGATTCGTCAAAGAGATTTCTTATCCTATCTTAGAGATAGGATGGATAAGCCTGGAAGTTCTATAAATAGAGAGGCCACCCCCCCTCATTTAGTATAGAAAGAAGTAGTGAGAAATATTGTAGGAAGTGTGCGAAGGAAGCCATCAGTTAAAGGTGTGTTGAAGAAGCCATCAAGAGGTGTAATTGTAAAGTTTCTCCCATAGTCTTGTTGAAGTATCTCATGGGTGAGATTGTAACAGTTTCATGTTAATATTATAATTTATTTTGATATTTCAGATTTGTCGTCATTCTGTCTTATCATAGTCAATGGTATTCTTGTGTTCGATTGTTGTTTTGCTTCCAGATTACATCCACCAAACTAAAGGCTGTGCATTAGTAAATAATCATAGCACGAGGAGTTCCCGGTGAAGAATTATCATAGTGCCGGATTGGTGATGACACACCCTAATGTGATATTATAATGTGACACACTGATCACTTGATATTGAGTCCCGAACCACATTAGGTTATCATATTTAGCCTATTACGACAACCTAATTGTTATGATAACCTTACAAGTGAATGGTTGTTTAAGGCATTCAAATAGGACATGTCAAGCCCAGTTAAAACTAGTGTGACACCCTAATGTTATTAGAGTGCACTGTGCAACTAATGAAACATTTAGTTGCACAAAACACCAAAATAGGACATATCAAGTCTCCTAAATGTCGATGTGACACTCTAATGGCATTAGAGGGATTGATATGTCATATTCAAGTGTCTTGTGCTACTAATAGAGTCCCCCTAAACAACAACAAGACACCCTAATGTCATCAAAGGGCTTGATATGTCCTATTTGAGTACCGAGTGCATTACCAATAAAGTGATTGGTTACACGAGACACTTAAAAAAGACATATTGAGCCCCCCTAAACACCAATGTGACACTGTAATATTATAATGAGGCTTGATGTATCCTATTTGATATCATTAAGAGGTTTGATTTCATTATCGAGTGATTGATTACACAAGGTAATATAATAAGACATATTGAGCCCGTTAAACAGCAACATATGGACCTAATTTGACACAATATTCCTTATTTTCCTTTAATTTGATATAATTTAACCTAATTTTGTAAATTTTACCTAAATTGACACAATTTCTTGTACTTTGACCTAATTTGAGGTATTTGACCTAATTTCACCTAATTCGACATATTTTCCTTTAACTTGGCTTAATTTCCCATAATTTGATATGATTTACCCAAAAGTGGCCTAATTTCCCCTAATTTGACCCAATTTACCTAATTTTCATCTATTTCTTCTAATTTTTTATTTTCTACTAAATTGGCCTTATATCCCTTAATATTAAAAATTTTCCCCTGATTTGACATTGTTTCCCAATATTGACCTAATTAGATATAATTTACCCGAATTAGACCAAAATTTCCCTAATTTTATAAATTCCCTAATTTGACCCAATTCCTACCACTTTGATGTAATTTGATATAATATGCATTAAAATGACGTAATTTCCCATAATTTGACCTATTTCCCCTAATTTTCCCTCATTTCCTCTTTTTGACCTAATTTGATATAATTTACATTAAAATGATCTACTTTCCCTCAAGTTGACTTAATTTGATATGATATCCCCCTATATAACACCTTCGGATCTACTCTTCCAGGTGAAGGTAGGGGACTCATCAAATTCGATTGGATTTACTTTACCAGTGGGATAAAACTCAGGAACATTGGGTTTAACTCCTCCATAGATTTCAAGCTTCTAGTAGATACAAGTTCCTATGTTTGGATCTCCTTTACATATGTGATGATGGGTAAGGTTAGAGATATGGTTGCGACCAAATATAGTCCATTAACCATCATCAGTTTTGTAACCTTTATTTCCTTTAGAGAAGAGTTTTTGGAAAAATAAAGATATCTTAGTAGCCGAGGTTTGATTTGTAGGTTCCATGGTCTCTGGCTTAGCCTACCTCCACTCCATTTCTGGATCTCTAAGCATTGACAACCATTCATGGGTAGAAATGTGGATATCTATCCTTGTGCCACGGGTTTCTGCAAGTAAAGAATAATAAGAGTTGCTGTCGGGATAAATGACAGCTATCTTTGACAAGCAAGTATAAGCCAGTGTCCAATATGACCAGTTTATTCTTTGAAACCATGGTGCATTTAGTTCTTCTAAAACTCTCTTACCAGAGTTTTCCTGCATACCAATATTTTATTTGAGAGTAAGTTCTCAAATCCATCCTCAGTTCTTCTACCATTCTGGAAATCAATATAAATGGCTTATAGCGTTGGAGAAGCTGTTGTTGGAAATATTCTTGTGAAATGGCCATCTGAAGTGCGAGCTAGTACCCTACCCAACTTATGCTGAAGGAGGCAAGGTTGATTTGGTTAGCTTCAGAGAAGCTCTCTTGTCTCATGGTTAAATGTAAAAGTTATAGATAATTCTTGGTCTTAACCTCTCGATTATGACGGTTTGCCTTTTAGACACTGAAAATGTTTTGAGCTTTGAAAAAATGGCTTCATGAAGATTCAAGATGTTTCCATCGTAAAGGACCTGATCATGTTACATAGTGGAAGAATGTTATTCCCCACCATCTAACCAATGAAGATAAAGTGGATATCCCATAAAATTTGGATTTGGATTCAGATGAACATGAGGATGACCCTCAAGCCCAGGAGAAAGTTATGGATTCTATAAAAAATATTTAGATTTAGGTGATTTGGGGAAGCATCTAAAAAGGTAGCGATATTTTCCATAAATTCTTATGTCAGTAGAGAAACCAGTGGAAAATCCTGAGATTGATACAGAACACCAATTGTTAGCTGACCCAAATAATGTTTTGGAAGAAGAGTTACCATGTAAAATGTTTCAAAATATCAAGTCTTTAGAAGTTTGTACTCGTTATTGATTTGATACTGAAAATTTCTATGATGAATGGATTCAAAACAAGAAGAAAGGATCTCTAAGAAAACTTATTGGATATATGTTTAGTTAGCTGTGAGTTTGCTACAAGTTTGTTTTTTGTGGTCTTCCAACTTTTAGATGGTTTATTTATGCTTTAGTTTAGTTGTTTTGACCTCTTTTTTTGCTAAAATGTTTATATCTTTCGGTTTTCAATATAATGGTTAGGGACCTTTAAAAAATCCATTTTTTACCCTTATTAAAAAACCATCCTAGGATGAAACCCTAAGATGACACCCTAATATAACACCCTAACACAAAACCCTATTACAAATCTCTAATGATGTGATACTTTAGCATGACACCGTAATGAGACACCTTAATCATGTGATACCCCAATGCGACACCCTTAAATAACACTATAATACAACACCCTCACATGACACCCTAATATGAAACCCTGATACAACACCCTAACATGCCACCCTATTATGACACCATAATGTGACATACTGACATGACACCCTAATGTGACACCCTTTCATGAGACCATAAAATAACACACCTAACACAACACCCTATTATGAAACCATAACATGACACCTTAATGCAATGCTCTAGAATGACACCATAATACGATACCCTATCATGACACCCTAATGTGAAACCCTAATTATGTGAGAACCTAGCATGATATTGTAATATGACACTCTATCACGACGCCATAATGTAACACCCTTATAATAAGACACCTTATTTAACATAAGTACACCACCTAAAATAATAAATATGATACCCGAAAAACCAATGCAACACCCTAAACAACAATGTGACACCCTAAAACATCAATACAACAACCTAAACAACAAATGTGATGTTAGTGTAGGTTATTATTTATCATTTTATTTGTTCATTAGGATAATTATTGCACTTAGGTTATCTCTACACTTGTTGAGTTAGCTTACTTAGGTGTACTAATTGTGTGGAGTTAGCTTGCTAATCATGTGGAGTTAGCTTAACTACCAAATCAGTTAGTGGGAGTTCTTACCACTAATTTAGGTAGTAATTGTATTTCCCTCCTCCTATATGTACATCCTAATTATTGGGTTAATTCAATGTAATTAAGATGGATTTCCATATATGAGATTACATCTCTTTGTTTATAAATCCTTTTGTAAAGTTATTCTGGTGAATTCCTTTCAGCTTATTAAATGTGATTTGTTATTATCATCTGCGATATTTTCTGCTTGGAACAATATTATTATCATTCCTTTCATGGTATGTAATAAACCGTTACACCAAAACCTCAAGGCGTTAGTGAAATCCGCACATGAGGATCATAACATCCCACCATGCTTCTGTAGAGCCTGAATCGGGTTGGGTTTGCGCCCGCACTCCCATACGTACGAGCACCACTTCACCAATGTTTAGGCACCCCACAGACCCCAGCTATATGATGTAACCCACTGAGTGGGATTCAAACATGGGTGGTTGCTCTGCTATCAAATGTAATGAACTGTTACACCAAAACCTTGAGGCGTTAGTGAAATCCGCACATGAGGATCATAACATGGTATCATAGCGGTAGATGTTGTAGATATCCATATTGTGTATTTCTGTATGAAATGGAGGGTACTATCAGATATGGAAGGTGCCAAAACACTAAGATCAACTGTAAAGTCAACCATAGGTGACAGAAGGCAGTTTGAAGTTGTCAGTTTTTGAAGAGTTGGTGATAGGTACAAATTCTCATACAGATCCGTATTAGAAGGTACTTAGTTTGTTGAAGGAGTCCAAAAATGTTTTTTCCAATATTTTCTAGGCCATTTTCTATTTTTAATGTAGGTTTCAGGGATCAGCGTGGATGACGGATATTGGTGTGCAGGAAGAAACACTTCTTTTACATGTGCACAAAATATTGTTGTGATCTACCCTTTGTGCTCGTTGGAGGGCTTAACCATTTTTGGGTTTTTGCCATTGTAGTGAAAAACTTATTGGGAGTTTGGTAGATTCTGTTGACAATAAGCAATTTTGGAGCAACAAGCAGAAACAAGGTCAGTGTGTGCGGTTGGTCACATAGTTAGGTCATATAGGGGCTAGAGTTATGGATTCCTACTAGTGGGTGCTTAAGTGTAGCCCCATCGCATTTTTTTGTGGTAAAAGGCCAACAATATTTTTTTCTATTTTTTTGTAAAAGAAAAACAAGTTTTTTAAATTAAAAAAATAAATAAATGCACCATTACTAACAAGAAATTATTTCCTTCACATATTTTGATCAGTAACTCTAAATTGAATGCTATTTTTTGCAAAAGTGGATGTTTTTTGTCCTTTATCCATTAGTACCATTTAATTTGTAAAACGCATTACTTTATAAAGTGCCAAAAATTGGGGGTGTTGTAATCATGCACGGACACGTTTTCAATTGAGCCCGATGTCCCATTGTCTTGTATTTTGTGAGTGTCTATTTTATCTTATGGATTCTTACCCATCAGAAAATGAGATTATTTTTTCCAAAGTGTGTGAACTTCAGGAGGATATAGTAAAATTTGGTGGATATAAACATATCGTTTAAGAAGTAAAAAAATCTTATGTATTGTCTCATTCATGATAAATATGACCTCAGATACTCCCTACAACAGACACTTGCTCACTTACAACATCATCCTTACATTATGAACTTTCATGCCCCTGCTCCTAGTCCTATTCCACTTGCATTTGATGCTCCCACACTTGCTGACCTTGATTTTCCAGTTTCTGAGCTTGCTTCTACTTCTGATGCTCCCAAGCCTATTATGTTTATTACTACATGTTATACTACACCTGTGCCTATTGTAGTAACACATTCTTTGTATCCCACTTTAGTGTCAACTTCTCACATGCATGACTATTTTGAGAAGCATACCATTGTATTCAGTTCTTGCATGCTCCATTATATCATGTTTTTTGAAAAAGGTATTGAGAGATAGTCACAGGGTATTGTTTCCCCTATTCATCCTGTTAAGTGGCATAGAGATACTATTTTTGTTCAATAAAATATTCTCAAGGATCATGAGCTACACATGAGTTCTACCACACCTTCACTTAGGCCAGAGAGACTTGAGATTTCATATGTTAGACATGATCAACCTAACACATATTCTGATGTTCCTTTGCATGACCCCATTATGTATTTGACACCGCATCATATGTATGCATCCTCATCATCCATCCAAGCTGATTTGGGATGGATTTTTGATCACTCATGGCGGTGACATGGGAATTCATTGAAATGAATCTACAAACGTGGCTCCTCCACCATTCAACTTCTTGATCCAATTTCAATACCGTCTACATTATAATGCTTCTTGTTTTGAGCTATTTTCTTTATCAGATGTAGTGTATCTCCTTTTCTTGAGAGATTTTGTATCTATATTTTTGACACCTTTTAGGCATGTTGACAGTCTCTTTTGTTATAGAGCTATAATGGTGGATCCGAGTGTTAACTTGTCAGTGTTCGAGAAGTGGTGTGGCCACTCATACATATTTTTTAGCATCACTCTACCCATTCAACAATATGGTAGGGTGTGGTGTTGATCCTACTTCTTTGGGAATCATGTCCATGCCTTGGTTGTTATTAGTTCTTGGCACACCTTTTTGTAGCAATAGATCGAACTATATTTGGTGATTTCTTACACTTTCGACATCACCTCCAACAGTATCCTTCAGTTGTTTTTAAGCTTGTTATCCTTCTGAAGGGTATCTATTCTATTGAATTACAATGTTAGAGAATCCATTAATAGTCTCCTAGTATGGAGCTATTATGTTGTATCACAATCTCAATTTTTTTTGAGTTTTGTGATCAAGCAGTGGATCCAGACCATAGTGCAAACCGGAATTATTCTTTAGCAAAGTATGAGTTTTTTTAGTTAAGATTCTTAGGATGCATTGCATTTTTTTTCTACTCTCTCTCCTTTGTTGTTACTAGTTTTTGGGTACCTTTAGGTGATTTTTATCATCCATAGTAACTCCTTTATTCCCAGCTATTATATGTGGGTACCTCATTAGGTTTTGTTATCGCGACCACCTTCTTTTCTACCCATCTAAGCTATGATTACGGGGAGGTGTTAATGTAGGTTATTATTTATCCTTTTATTTATTTATTAGGATATTTTTTACACTTAGGTTATCCCCACACTTGTTGAGTTAGCTTGCTTACGTGTACTAGTCATGTGGAGTTAGTTTGCTAGTCACGTGGAGTTAGCTTAATTACCAGTATTAGTTGGTGGGCGTTCTTCATTACTAATCTAGGTAGTAGTTTCTCTTCCCTCTTACTATATGTACATTCTGATTATTGAGTTAATTCAATGGCATTGTGATGGATTTCCATATATGATATTGTAACTCTTTTTTTATAAATCATTTTGTAAGGTTATTCTAGTGAATTCCTTCCAGCTTATTAAATGTGATTTGCTATTATCATCTGAGATATTTACGGCTTGGAAAAATATTCTTATTGTTCCTTTCACGTGATACCTAAGCACTATTGGGACACACTAAATAACAAATGTGACACTTCAAACACTAGTGTCACACCCTAAATAACAAATATGACACCTTAAACCCCAATATGGCATTGTAAACACTAGTGTGACATGTTAAACACTACTGTGACACCTTTAAAACTAGTGGTATACCCTAACCAAAAAATGTGGCAGCCTAAACACTAGTTTGAAACCCTAAACTATAAATGCGACACACTAAACATTTGTGTGACACCCTAAGCACTAGTTTGACACCCTAAACAAAAAATGTGACAACCTAAGCAAAAATCATGACAACATAAACAACAAATGTGACACCTTAGAAACAACAAATATGACACCCTAAACCTCAACGTGACACTATCGTATTCATTAAATCACATACTACTTACATCATGCCTCTAAGTATGTTATTATATGCATGATTCCTAAGAAATAAAACTAGACATTAATAACACTTATTTTACGTTTAAATTGCTTTATCCCTCTTGATACTTTGGAAATTTTCTCTTATCCAATGGTCACTTTACTTTTGGAAATTGAAAAACACATGACCCAACTCTGTATTTTCTATTATATCCTCTGAGCATCCTGGATAATACCTCCTATTAGTGCCCAGACGCTATTTCCCCCTATGGGAACTTCTGTCCTTTTCCCTCTCTTTTTTAAATAGGGATTGCCACATCATTTGGTATCTTTTATAAATTCTCTTTTATCAATTTGGGTTGGCCTTTTTGGTTGTTAATGAAGAAATCCAAACAAGGGAATCATATATATACATGACTTACTTACTATGGTTACGGGCTGGACAACTTGGGGTTAATATTTACTATCTACTACTTAGGCAGAGAACAATATTCAAGGACTACATTTGGGATGCATTATTCATTACATATGAGGGGCTATTTTGAAATTCCGCTTCACACATTCACTTTGGGGAAAATTAGTTGTAGCATACTATATTGGTGTGACTGTCACAAGGGAAAACTAGGTTCAAGGGACATAATTCAATCACACACACATGCACACGCATGCGCACGCGCACACGCACACACACACACACAATTTGAAATGTAGTGCAGTACTCGGTGACAATCACATTGGGGTGACTGTTGTGGTTAGTCCAACTCAATCATATGCATTACTTGTTTCATCTAATGTTTTCTTGATATTTTTTCAGGTAGCTAGGGTTTGTTTTACAGTTTCACGTATGAAAATGAAACCCTATAAAAAATTGGATGCAACAAAGAGTGAAAGGAAGAAGACAATTTGAAACCCTTGAAAGGTTAGAAGAAGAGTTGTTTCCAGGACCATATTTCCCAATTCAAACAATAGCTCTCAGGTGGTCCCATCCTCATCTGAGAAATCCTATCAAAAGAGGTTCAAAATCATATTTTCTCAGACAGAGCATACACAATTCATATCTAGCCTTCTCAATTTTCTTCCCATCTCAGAATCACTCTAGATCTCCCGATATAATCTAATTCACTCTGATCTCCTATCTTGTACACTTGTTTGGGTAGACATGTAAAATGTTGACATGCTTATTTAACAAATAACAAACACATTATACATTATTAATCACCCCCTCATCGCTAACCATATAATAATTAATCATGAGATTAATTATTATTATCCTTATTATCATACCTCAATAATTATAATTATTCATCCAATAATCCCATCTCATCCTTAATCATAGTAATACATCATTAATATTCCATTATCCCATTAACTAATCTCTATTATCAATTTCTAAGAATTAAAAATTCCTACTCACCTACCCACCTGCCCTACACCTAGCTTCTCCATCAAATCACTCCACTAATCACATTTAATCTCACCTAATCCTAAGCTAACCAATCCTCCAAATCTACAGGATTCTTTTTCTAGAGGCCTCTCCAATTTTCCCTCCTTCACATTTAAAATTTAAATATATTTCCTCTGTCCATTGAATTTTTAATTTAATGAAGGCTTCTTCTAATCTTTAGAATTATCCAATTCTAGATCTATATCCTTCTCACCAATTCTACACCATTGATCTATCATTTACATGGCACGATCTCAAACTTCCATTCTTCCCTCCTATAACTATAAATAAGAGTGCCACCCTCCGTGGAAAACAACTTATGAAATTACAAGTATATGCTGCCAAAATAATTTTAAGAAAATTTCTCAATCTTCAAGCATTACATCAAGGAAAATCATCATTAAACAAGGGTAGGTGTTGTCCAACTCATCCCACGAATCTGAAGCATTGCAACAACCATCTTGAGCACATCCAAAGCAACAAGGTAAGAGCATTGGAGTTTATAGGTAAGTGTGGGTATAACACTCTTTCTCCATTTTTATCATGTTCGATCTGAGGTAGATGATAGGTGAGTTAGATTAGGAACTTGTTTGGTTTAGTTCTTAGATTTCATTTACAACTAAAATCAATTTTTGTCTACAATTTGTACTTTTCATGCTAGAACTTGGTTATTACTGCTATATTCAATTGATCTCAGGTCTTTAATAAAAGAAATAAATTTATATTAAATCAACCGTAAACACTAGTTTGATACCCTAAACAAAAATGTGACAACCTAAACAAAACATACAACACTATAAACACTAGTGCACCACCATAAATAACACATGCCACCCTAAACCTTAATGCGACACTAAACACTAGTTTGACACCCTAAACAAAAAACGTCGCAATATAAACACTAACGTGACACCTTAAACACTAGTGTGACATTAAACAACAAATGTGATACCCTAAAAAGTAGTGCAACACCCTAAAAAGTAAATATGAAACTGTAAATCCCAATGTGATACCATAAACACCAGTGTAGAACCCTAAAAAGAAAATATGACATTGTAAACCCTAATGTGACACTATAAGCACTAGTGCGACACCCCAAACACTAGTTTGACACCATAAACAAAAAATGTGACACCCTAAACACTAATATGACACCCTAAACCCCAATATGATACCACAAACACTAGTATGACACCCTAAAAACAAATATGACAGCCTAAACCACAATGCAACACTCCAAATACTAGTACAAAAACCTAAACACTAGTTCAATACAATAAACTAAAAATGGGACACCATAGACATTAATGGACATGCTAAAGACTAGTACGACATCCTAAACATTAGTGCGACACCCTAAAAAACTAATATGACACACTAAACCCCAATGTGACATTGCAAACATTGGTGCAGCAACCTAAACACAAGTGTGACACCCTATAAATAAATATGGCACCTTAAATCCTAATATGACAATGTAAACACTATACACACCCTAAACAATTAATGTGACAACCTAATCATTAACGTTACACCCTAAACACTAGTACAACACCCTAAACATTAATACAGCACCCTAAACAACAAATTTGACACCCTAAACACTAATGCGACACCCTAAACAATAAATGCAACACCCTAAACAATAGTGTGACACCCTAAAGACTAGTGTGATTCCTCAATTAGTAGTGCAACACCCACAAACAAATATTACACCCTAAACCCCAATGTGACTTAGTAAACACTAGTGTAATACCCTAATCACCTACACGACACCCTGAACAATAAATGCAACACATTAAACACCAATGTGACAAGATAAACACTAGTACAACACCCTAAAACTAAATTTTACTCCCTAAACACCACTGTGACATACTAAAAAGTAAATGTGAAACCCTAATCACTAGTACAAAACTCTAAACAACAAATATGACACCCTAAACCCATATGTGACACCACAATAACTAGTGTAATAACCTAAACACAAGTGCAACACCCTAAACAACAATTATGACTCCCTAAACCCTAATATGACATTCAAAATAACACATATGATGCCCTAAACCACATTATGAAATTGTAAATCCTAGTACGAGACCCTCAACACTAGTTCGATACCCTAAACACTAGTGTGACACCCCAAATAATAAATGTGACATCATAAAAAAAAATGTCACTCTAAAACCCAATGTACCCATTAAACACTAGTGTAATACTATAAACACCAGTGTGACACCCTAAATAATAAATGTGACACATTAAACACTAATGTGACATGCTAAACACTAGTACGACACCCTAGAAACTTGTAAAATAGCCTAAAAATAAATGTGACAACCTAAAAGCCAATGTGACACCCTAAATAATAAATGTGAAATCCTAATAACCAGTGTGACACCTTAAACAAAAAATGTGACACCTTAAATAGTAGTGTGGAACATGTATGACTAGATTTGGATCACCTGTAAGATCGATTAGTCAAATAATGACAACAAAATAAATGCCACTAAAATAGAATGATATTATGTTGCCATTGATAAGAGAGGGACAATTGTGGTTTCCTTCATTGAATAAAGTGGGTAAAAACTCTTCCAAATCTGAATCTAAACCTACACATAAGCACACTTGGAAAATGTTAGTTATTTTTGGTGGTTAGGGGACCTACCTCGATCAAATCCCTAACCATTTTAAGGAGATAAAAGACATTTTATTGATGTAAAATGATAAAACATTAAATGAAATGACAAGTATACCTGGATCAGATCGTAGGACAGTCATAGTTGCATTTCATTGAGAATCACACAAATATTGCAAGCCAATCGTAATTGTGTTTCCTGCCTATGTTAAGATGTCACTAGTATAATGCTACAACAAGTTATATCTATCATTTTTTCTTCTCTTTTAGTTATTCAAGACTTGTAAAACCGAGATATGCAAGCAAGAGAGCAAGAAAACTCAAGTATACTCTTTGTGCACTAAAGAGCCACAAATTGGAATAAGGGGGGTGAGGGTGCTTTTATAGATTTGGAGTGCATAGGGGAGTGGTACACACATGGGTGAAATGATAAGGACCATAATGCATTGGGCATGTACATGGGTAGGTAGGATGGATATAATTAAATGTGAGTGGGTGAGGGTTAGTAAATGGGCGGTGAGTTGTATTTTATCCCCATTTTGTGGGGTTTTATGATTTTTTGGTCTTTTTTATGTTTTATAATGTTTTTGTATTTTTGGGACCTTATGTGCAAGGTGTGTTTTCTAGTGTCTATAGAACCCTAAACAGATATGACACCATAAATTCCAATGTGAAAACACAAACACTGATACGTCAACCTAAAAACTAGTGCAACACCCTAAACACCTAATATGAAACCCTAAACTCTAGTGTGACACTCTAAATGAAAAATAAAACACCCTAAACAACATATATGACACCGTAAATCCTAATGTGACACTATAAATTCTAGTGTGACACCATAAAAACTAGTTTGATACCCTAAACAAAAAATATGACACCTTAAACACTGATGTGATACCTTAAACACTAACGTGATATCATAAACACTAGTGTGACATGTTAAACAACAAATGTGGCACCCTGGACACCAATGTGATAAATTAAACACTATGATGATGCCCTAAACACTAGTGCAACACCCTAAACAATAAATGTGACACCCTAAACACCAACATGACACACTAAATACTAGTACAAAACCCTAAACACTAGTATGACACCCTAAACAATATTACAACATCCTAAACACTAATGCAACACTCTAAACAACAAATATGACATTGTAAACACCAATGTGAAACCATAAATAATCAATGTGACACCATAAACACTAGTGTACCACCCTAACACTGATGCGGCAATGTAAACACTAGTCAAACACCGTAAACACTAGTACGATACTCTAAACACTAGTGTGACATCCTAAACACTAACGTGACACTGTAAACACTAGTGCAAGACCCTAAACACTAGTGTGAAATCCTAAACACTAGTATGCCACCCTAAACACTAGTGTGACACAATAAACACTAGTGAGACATTTTAAACAACAAATGTGACATATTAAAAACTAGTACAACACCCTAAGTAACAATAATGAAACCCTAAACCCCAATGTGACACTGTAACCACTAATGTGATAATGTAAACAATATTTTGATATCCTAAATAGTAATACAACACCCTAAACACTATTGTGATACTATAAATAACAAATTTGACACCCTAAACACTAGTGTGGCACCCTAAACAATAAATGTGACACCGTAAACCCCAATGTGACACCTTATATAAGAACCCCTCAGTAGAATATTGGAAAAACACCTCGACTTTTAAAAAAAATATTATATACATTTCATCATGTGAGTTTCCATATAATTCCACCAAGGAGGAAAATCAAATCCTTAGCTATTAACTTAAACTATCCACGATGTGGAAACCAAAGGGAACAAATAATGCTTGTTTACTAAAGGGAAAGTACAATGATCGAATGGCATCATTTATTTACAATTTCTTTTTATTATTGGTAAATAGTTTTTTTGGAAAGGGAATGTACCCTTGTACAAAAAAGGATCAACAATCAGATATTACAATAAAAACATAACAAAAAAGATCATGATCCGGATATTACATTATATCCTATTAGTAGTTAGACATACTGCCCAGAGAAGTACCAAAACGACAACATATTAACTACAACTTCACAACCTATTTACAACAACTATGTAGATATCTCATTACTTGTTTGCCCTATCCATAACTTTCTTCATCTCCTGAAGGGCACTGTAGAGGGAAATTGTTGTGACCGGTGTGGGGTCATTCTTATCCACCTGGGCAAATGTTTGGTACCGAACTGGACCTTCACTCCAAATTGTGTTTGGAATATTATTGAGCATGCACACATTATTAACTTATTGTTCCAAGAAGCTATAAACAAATTTGAGGGCTGCAAGAGTAATCCCATGTCTACTCTTCAAGCTAACCATTCTGTTGTCAAGGGAGTTGAGTTTCTTGTATATTTCTTGAATCTTCTCCTCTACAAGCCTAGACTCCTCCATTTTTCTCTTCCCCTCCTGTTTAGAACACTGTTTCATTTCTTTCTTTAAGGCTTATAACTCCTTTTCTAGTTCTGTCATCATTTCTTCCATGTCCCCTTCCTTCTCCATAAGAACATTGCTCTGTATAGGGTCCCCCATGTGAAGGATACTACGATAATATTATAATCAATTAAGTAATAATATTATAATCAAATACGATAATTAAACAGGATAATAAATTCATTCCACCTCATTTAATTCACTAAGCATTAAGATCATATTAACATAAAAATGTAATGATATATGAGCTAATTCATTACCCATTTCCTTATGCAGTAAAGATATTAATGATTTAAAAGATTATTTGTTTTCAACTTTGTACATAAGAGTTTTCAAGTACACTACATCTTCATTATGTTCATCATGCTTGTCCTTTTTAATAATACCGATTACAAATAAGAATACAATATTTTCTTGAGAGAAACTCATACTTTAGAAGAACATAAGGATAATTCTCAATGTGATCACCATTGAGATAACAAAAAATATCATGTCGAAGTTGTAGTAATGAAGAAGGAGAGGGAGATCATCATCATAACACTTTTCCTTGAACCATAGAGCTAGTTTGATTCCCTTGCACAACTCTCATATCCCGAGAGTGGTCCTACCCTTCATGATGAAGGTAGATATGGAAACCAATACCAAAGGAGAGAGTGTTCCATGTACAAAAATCCCTATAGCATATGAACTAACCAATCATGATTAATACATGATGATGAATTGGAAAAGAATAATTACATTCTTATAATACTAAGTATTAATTGCTTATGACCATAAGACTTGGATTAGAAAGGGTGACCCCCAATGTATCCTAACTTGTATGTAGGGCATGCTTGGTAACCCCAGAAATTTGAGTCAATATTTAGTAACCCACAAAAGGAAACATTCCCATTCCTACCGAGTTATGGTGAAGACTAAACCAATCCCCTTATCCTTTTAGTCCCACTTTCCAATGTTCACTATACATTAGCTCTCAACTACTGATTCTTCTCATCTCTCCTAACCCCATACTGGATGACACTTGATCTCCACATAATAAGACTTTTCATGTGAATAATCTTTAGTAAGAGTCTTGTGATAATACATCACCTCAATGCCCCATATAAATGTGCAAAGCATTATTACTGTACACTTTTCCATGGATTGTTAAATTCAAAAGAATCAAATATTCTAGGGATCCACCAATAATTTTACATAATGATAAGGGATGTAAGTTTGTATTACACACTCAAAGGTATGAAAATAACAACAAAGAAAGGAGATGGATCCCTATATAACAATGAATATTCCATTTTATAATAGCATGCATGCCAAGGTTTGATGCTAACCATGTGGGATTTTGAACATAGATTCCTTAATGAACTAAAACCCAAGATGTTTAATAGGTTACTTACAATTATTGGTTTAAGGTAATCTCTCTTAAACACAAATTATCTACTTGTGAGATTTTATATATATACTGACTTATAAATTTAAATCCTCATTAATTACCAAACCAATATGCATGACGAGAACACAAATCTATTAACATCATACTCGAGTGTTTGACAAGGAAGTATTGATTTTGAATAATTTATTTTAGAATATATTTTGGAAAAAGAAAAAGAAACAGTCCTAATGGGATTGGAATTTGGACTAATTAAATTATGTATACACTAAAACACCAACATTTATGCTCCTCTATATTATTGAGAAGCTAGACCAATAATCATATAAATTTTATTCGAGCATTTCGTATATCAATACACTCACAATTAAATCACTTATTTCAGATAACATGTTATATTTTTTGTTTTATAATTCATGTTATATCCCAATAATAAAAACTCATTATTATCAATCTTATAATCCCCCGTTTTTCATATATACATCTCAATGAATTTATACCTTTATTTCTAATCCTCCTACCTGAATGAATTTATTTCAAATGTCTAAAACCCATGATTAGTTATTTTCCATTTACTTGAACTTTGACTTATATTGATTTTTCTTTTTCTTTTTCTTTTCTTTCTATCTTTCCCTTATTTTTTTCTAATTTTATATACACAATCATTATCTTTCAAAGTTTATGAAATTATCTACATGTTTGATTTGTTATCCTTTAATGACAACGTGGCCATATTAGAAAGATGTGTAAGCTCTAATCATTTAGTATTAGTATACATATATTTAAAAAGGTCGTATTAGTTAGAAACTGAAATTATATCAACATACAATAGTAAATCGAGTCATGTCTGATTTGTCATATTTGAATACCCAACATATTAAAGAAGTTGGAATAATTTATTAACAAAAACCACACCGATTTGAATTCTCATATATTAAATGCAAAAAGGTGTCAAATGAACAAGAGCCGCGAAGCGGCTAGTTCCTGCCATTCATGCTACAAAGATATAATTGTATTTTAGCAATTGCTTAAGTGATATGTTGATTGTAAAAATTCAAGAAAATTAAATTTAATAGATTTTATGCCTATTTAAAATTGATAACTATTGAAAGTGAAAAAATTCTTAACCATGATTGGTTGCATGGAGAAAATTGTTGTGTTTGGGAGAAACTAATAAATAAAATTTGCCACATTTAAGAAATGTTATAGATTTGACATTTAATAAATAAGAACAATGACTGAAAATGTAAATAAATGCTATTACTATTTCAATGGGACACATGGAATTAAAGGATTTAGCATGTCATATCCATCATTAAAACATGTACACATTTCAATGTATAAATTTAAATGTTTATTTTTTTAAATAAATTATTGCTCCAATAAGGCCTCAAATTTGTCAAATCATCCCTAACTAACCAATGAAAAACTAGTTAAATAGTTTTTTATTAAATTGTTAAATTGTCAAATTGCTTAAATTGAATAAAAACATTATAAGTTTCAATGATAGGCAAAAAATTATCATTTGTGATTGGTTCATTGACAAAAATTATTTCATTGAACTGAAAAGCATAGTATTCCTGCCATAGGCAGAAACAAATAATAATGAATTGTTAATTTCATTTCAAGGAAAAGTAAAATAAAATAATGCCCAAAATATGTTGGCATTTACTTATGAATTATAATAACAACTAAATGGAAGTAATGAAAGGGAATAATATATTTCAACTCATGCACAATTCAAATATAAGAAAATATAACTATTTTTCATTTATACTTTTCTCTCTAGGATTGACTCTAACCCCCCAAATACATTCTTCCCTATTCGCATATGTGAGGCTTTCTTTGTACCAAATCAAGAACCTTGAAGCAGGTATGGACATTTGATAAAAAAAATGAAAAAAAAAAGTTTTATATGTATCAGTAGTTTTATAGACATATATATAAAAGGAAAATATCTAAATAAATTGCCTTTAGAATTTAGATCAAAGGGGAAAACCACCAGGAAGACTGTAAAGACTGTTAAAATGTAATACTAATTCATAATTACTATTCTCTTATCTATATTAAACAATCCATTAGGAATATGCATATTCTGATTGAATTACATATTTTAGCCAATATTAGCCATCCAAATATGAAATTCAAATTTTACAAAGTAATTCAATTCAAAACAATGCCTACCTGTCAAGATTGCACAATTTTTTTCATGGGAGGAGAACTCACAAGAAATACAGGTTGTTACTCCAGCTGGTGTCTCTCAACTAGTTTACTTTTTCTCCCTCCTTGACACACACTTGCCTCTTCTCTTATGCTCTTTCTTGCTCTTTCACTTGCAGATTTCATCCAAAATAATACGTTGTTCCAAAATCTTTTATCCCATATTTGTTGTTCCTAAATATCCAAAAAGAAAATGTTGACTCTTCTTTTATTTGTTTCTTTATTTATAGATTGAGGATTTTTTTAACAATCTCTAATTCAAAGGAATATTTCTTTATTACATCATGGGAGTCCATCTTTCTTAATGAGCTCTAGAGAGCATTTAACATTATTCATGCCTATTAATTAAAAGGGTACACCTTCTAACCCCATCGTGAGTCGAGCAACAATAAAATTTTGCACATTTCTTTTACTCTATTTCTTTACTCAATAGTTAATGCAAGAACAAACAATTTCTTTCCTCTTTTTATTATTATTTTATTATGGACATTACTTTTTCAATAATGTTCTCCAAAATATGGAAAACACCATTAAAACTAATAATTCATTTTAATAACTATATACATGTATAGATTTACTTTATTTATATTTAATAATATAAATCTAAATTTATACTTTAAATCAAGGTCGCATTTTAAATGTGCAATTAAAAGGAGATGGTTAGTTTAAATTTTTTAAGTACATTATGGTTAAAAACACGAAACATACAATGAGATTGTAAATTGTATATGTGGGTGGACCTATAAAAGACCCTATTCAAGATGGAGACTCTAACGCTAATGAGGCCATCTAAATACTCTTTGGTACTGTCACATGCTAAAAAATACCAAAGTTTCCTAATAAGAGAATTCACAAAACGACACGAAAAAAACTTACCCTATTCCCAGGTGGTATAACTATGCCAATGCTAAGGTTTACGAGTACACATTTTCTCTCATGTGGTACCAAAAATTTGCACCTACTCTCCCCTCTTTGATGATACTCTCCCTCCACAATATTTTACTTTCAAATACACTTATAAAAGTAATATTAAACACTCCAACATTATAATAATATAAATTTCCACGCAATCAATCACATGCCAATTATTACATAAGAAGTTTGATACTACAAAGAGGGATGTAACACCGTGAACACTAGCATGACACCCTAAACACTAGTGTGACACCATAAACAACAAAAGTGACACCCTAAAAACTAGTGCAACACCTTAAATACTTATGTGACAACCTAAACAACAAATGAGACACCATAAACACTACATTGATGCCATAAATGCTCATGATACGTTAGAGAAAATTTTTAGGGGGCGTTGGGGATGATTTGAGGCCATATTTATAAGGGTCGTGTTAAAGTAGATTTAATTTCTTCATTAACATCCCAAGTCAACATAGAACAAAAAATAAAAACCATTAAAAATAAACCCTAAATGCTAAAAAAAGGAATGTTCCAAGACATTCGCTTGTAAAGGTTTTGCTGGCCTACAAAACATTGTTTTATTATTTTTCATTTCTATTGTGCTTTGTGGGGCAAAGCAAAAGATTTTTTCATCCTTTTGTGGTCTACGAAATCTACTGAAAAAGAGATTTTTGGCCTTTGTAAGTTTGTAGCAACTTTGGGGGCCATTTTTTCAAGGGTTTATTTCATATTTGTAGGGGTTTATTATAGATTTAAGGGCCATTATTGTAGGGGTTTGTTACAAATTTGTAGGGTTTTGCTATATATATTTGGGGCATTTTTGTAGTGGATTTCTTACAAATTTGTGAAATATTTTTGTTGGGGTTTGTTGTAGATTTGTGGACCATTTTCATCGGGGATTATTACAATTTTGTGGGTTATTTGTTTAGGGCTTTATGGGATTTGTAGTAAAATTTATGGAAGAGAAAATCGATTCAAAAGATGACCAGGTAAACCTTATGCTTAGCTTTATCATATGTTTTATGTGCTTCAATATTATTATTTTTAGTTATTAACACATGAATTGTATCCATTACTCTTATTGATTGCTATGATTAGCATATATTTTTGACAACACTAAAATATGAACCACATTTTTTTTTCTCAAATAACTATTTAAACCTTACATTGATGTTAAGGTTTAGATAATCAATATTTGAATTTTTTTCAATACACCCACCCAAACTAGATTTGTTACATTTTTTTCAACTCTTTCAAGCCCTACTTTCTAAGAATCCCCCTTTAGAGGATGATAAAACCCATTTTACCTCAATGAGAGGGAAATTTAGGTCTTTATGACTCTTTCAACATACCCACTTGTGCACACTACAAAAATTACAACCCATGAGACCACATTTCTTTAATTTAGGTCTTTAGGTCTCTATTTATATTTGGGAAACATTTTTAAAAGGAAGCCGAGAATGAGAATGTGTATTTTGTTGTGGTATCCAAGGATTTGTGGATTAGAAAAACAAGTGACAACTCAATGATTTACCTTCTAAGCTAAGAGATTTGTTGAACCAGTTTGATGAAATAGTGTCTAAAGATATGCTTAAAGCTTTTGCACCACCTATAAATATTACCCATCATATAGATTTAATCCCATGTGTAAGTCTACACAATAAGCAAGCATATAGATTAACCTCATATAAGAATGAAGAGGTTAACAGACAAGTACACAAGATCTTAGATAGAGGAGTAATTACCATGTACAATACTATCTCTATTAGCACCTAAAAGGATGGTGAATAGAGAATGTGCGTGGACTCAAGAAAAACTAATAAAATTACAATCAAATATAAATTCCTTTTTCCTTTAATGGATGATCTTATGGATTGCTTGGGAAGATTCAAATACTTCAACACGATTGATTTGAAGAGTGGGTGTCTTCATATTTGAGTAAGAGTTATTGAGTGGAAAACTACAATTAAGACAAAGAAGGGACTATACAAGTGGTTAGTGATGTCACACCCGACATGTTTATGAGGCTCATAAATGAAGTGTTGAAGCCATTATTGGGAAAAATTGTAATTATCTATCTTGATGATATTTTGATTTACAGTGACACCATAAGGGAGCATATAGTGCACCTGAGACAAGTGTTACAAAGTCTCAAGGAAGATAGGTTTTTGATTAATCTCAATAAGTGTAACTTCATGAAGGAAAAATTATGTATTTCTAAGATTTGTATTTCTGGTAGAGGGTTGTGAATGGATCCAGAAAAAGTAAAGGCAATTGTGGAGTGGTTAATGCCTAAGAGTATGTTTGAGGATAGAATTTTTCATTATTTAGAGAGATTTTATAGGAAGTATATCCATAATTTTAGTGGAATATGTGCACCAATTACGAAGTCCATGAGAGGAGACAAAAATTAGTTCATATAGATGTAAGAAACATAGTATACCTTTAAAATTGTAACAAAAAAGGTCACGTAAGAGCCAATATTAATGTTGTTAGAATTTTGAAAGGTGTTCCAAGTATATTGTGATGCAAGTGAGACAAAAATAGGAGAATTCCTTAGTAAAGAGGGTAGACCCATACTATGTTTCAGAGGGAAGATGAATGGTGTTAAAATAAATTATTCGGTATATGATCAAGAGTTTTATGTTATTGTGGAAGTATTGAAAAAATAAAGACATTACTTGTTACCAAAAGAATTTTTGTTGTATATTGGTCATCATAATTTGCAATTGATTTAAATTCAAGGTAATATAAATTAAAGATGTATGTAAAGAGGAATATTTGAAGAGTTATACATTTGTGCTCCAATGCAAAAGTGGTAAGTTGAACAAGGTAGAAAATGTCTTAAGTATGAGGGTGGAACTATTACTTGAAATGAGAGCTCAAGTTGTTGGTTTTGAAGAGCAGTTGTTCTAGGATGATTCTAATTTTAGGGAAGCTTGGAAAGCATGTGTGGAGCCTACAAGTATGGGAAGTATTTAATGGTTAGATTATTTTTTTCAAGAGGTAATATTATTCAAATACCAACAACTATGCATAGCATGAGGGGACATGTGAGTAAATTTGATAAAGGAAAAACATAGTGGAGGAATGGTTGGACACTTTGGAGTTGATAAAAATTTAGAAAAACTGAGTGAAAGGTTTTTTTGGCCCAATATGAGGAGTGTGTCAAAGTGTTTTTGCAAGGGTGCAAAGTTTTCTAATATGACAAGGGAATGAGTCAAAACATGGGACTACATCAGTAATTACTTGTACCTAAGAGACAACGAGACGACATCAACATGGATTTTGTATTGGGATTTCCTTGAACACAAAAGGGTGATGATTCAATTTTTGTTATTGATGATATAATCTCGAAGATGGAACATTGTTTTTATTGTAAGAAGATAAATGACGTGTTGTCATGCAAATGTGCAACAAGGAAATTAACAATTTCTGAGCATGATAACTATACCTCTGTGTTAAGTTTTTCAATTCTTACCATTCCAAGGCACCCTGGGTTTTCCTGATTAGTCCAAGAGACCTCCCAATTAATTTTATCTCATCCCCCTAGGTGATTTAGGAAATTACATTCATTCCCCCTAGGTGATTTTAGGAGTTCATTAAAAGTTGCAAGCTTCAGGTAGTTATGGGAAGGGTTATCACTAGCTTTCCCAGGAATGGAGCAACCCCATGGAGCAGAAAAAAAATCCAAACCAGACACGGAGGTGATTAAAAGGCCTTGGGACATCATGGAAGTGATTCAGGAATATTCTGGAAGGACATGGAAAAGTTGGGGTAGTTTCACCAAAATTAGGGTTCACGGTCCTAGGTAGTGCACAGACCAAAAACATTGCTGAGCTTCAGAAGGTGATTTCGGGAGCTCCAGATGGATTTAGGAGAAAAAAAACATCATCGAAAATGGAATTCTAGGACCTACAAGATGGTGAAATTATTTTTTTCAAAACACATTTGCGCAATGGTTTTGAAAGTAGTTTTTATCATGTATAGGTGGAGTAGCATATCAAAACTCACATTTTTTAGGGATCAAATGGATGAATTAATACCTTAAACAAAAAATATTGGATTAAAAATTAAATTTACATTAAATATCATATAAAATGTTATCAAAAAAGTCCATCGGGAGCTCAAGTTATCATAGTTTCAAGTTGTCCTCTTGGAGCGAGTTTGAGAGTTAGTCAAATTTTGGGAGGACATGTGTCATCTCCAAGAGCCTGGCGGGATTTTTTGTCCCTCAAGGTTAGGGAAATCAACCATGGAAAAATTCTTCTAGCCCCCATATGACCTTTGGATCCTCATGCGACCTCCAGGATCGTCGGTTCAGCCCCCAGGTGCTTGAGGGAGCTCAAAGCCTCAATTGTCCAATCACTGCCATGTGTCATCACCAGGAGCGTCTTGGAATTTGACGTCCCTCATGTACCTCATAGGTCAGGGATATAAAACATGAAAAAATTCTCCCAGCCCCTAAGGGAGACTTCTGGTCATCCATATGACCAGCTTCCAGCCCCTCAGTGGTTTAAAGCTAATTTTTTTAGCCTTCATTCCCTGTCGTCAAATCTTCGCCACATGTTGTCACATTGTTCATCGTTCAATTTGATGTATCTCACATCCCTCACAGGTCAAGGAAATCAAACATTGAAAAATGTGCCCATCTCCCTTCTCAGCTTTATTTCAAAATTTTAAATACCCACCTGCTTCCCGCTTCTAACTTATAACATTCCCGTGCACAGCCATATCTACACACTCCCTCTACAACCTCCTACCATCACTCCGCCATTCCAAAAGCTCAAAACAACTCCATAAAAGCATTAAAATCCATTTCCCATGGCAATATCCAGGTCTCATAAAGAGATTTCATCGAGCTAAGAAGAAGAAACGAAGAACAATAGAAAATCCCCATTGCCGTGAAATCAAAATTTGGAGAAATATTGCAAACGGATGCATAGATTGAAAAACCATTTTTTTTTATGTCCGTTTCTCTATCCAACACCATCAAAAACATACCTTCAAACCCTCCTCTCATGCCATAAAATGTTCACAGTGAAGAAATTCTCTTTCTAACCCAATGGAGGAAAAAGTTTGATTTCCTGTCAAACCGGTTGTCAGATCGAAACAAGATTTCACCTGAAGCACAAGAAGAAAAAACGCATATCAAAAATATAATTTTTTCCCAAATAGAGGAGAAAATCAGACATGTAATTTTTGAGGTTCATCAATGGCTGTCGTGTCTAGAAGCACTGCCAGGTCGAAATTTTAAAAGTTTAAAATCTCCTAAACTATTGTGCAGGTAGGTCTAAAATTTCAGTGGGGTGATATTGGGAAAAAACCCATATCAGAAAAAAAATTTCCACGTCAATCCGACCTCCAGAAGCCAAATTTCTAAAAATAGCAGGTCTTCTACATAGGGGACTGCTATTTTGGGAAAGTCATCAACAAAGGAAATTGCGAAGGAGACAGAGACATTAAAGATGCACTGTACCTAAGAATTCATCAGAATGAGCATTTTGGCACTTACTAAAACTAGTAAGTGGTCCTATGAGCACATACCAAAAATAGAAATTTGATCCAGAAGGAGAGAGGAACACATAAAGAAGAGGAAATCAGAGTCACAACATTCAGTTGAGGTTCGAGGGAGTTGCTTTTTAATACTTACTAAAAATAGTAAGTTGCTCTTTTTCTAAGGAAAACATGAAGCAGAAGTGAACGGGAAAGAAGTTGGCACAACCCTTCGCTTGCGAGTATGAGATAGAAGACAGTGATGTCTTGTACATGGACCTGAATTACCTTAGAACTTGCATGGCAGCCATGGACAGAAAGAATATTAAAGATCAGATATTCGCAAGTGGCTTATTCGTTGTCTCAGGACACCCAGTGTCTGTGTAAAGTCTTGAGTTGGTCCTAACCTGCTCTCACCACTATGAACCTAAAATACAAACCATCCGAGCTGACAATGGTACAATGATGGTGGTCATTAGCCATAGAACCATTTCACTTTCTCTACAGATACCGAATTCACCCATCATGATCATCATCTCAAAGGACAGGGCCTTACATGGTTGGGAAACGATGGATGCATATGTACAAGGGGTAGCACTTGGTTCGTGGTTGAAAATAAGAAGAAAGCCCTCGAGGATGCCTAAGAACCTTCCAAGGTGTGAGTTTCAAGAAGGATACTCAGATGTCATCACTCTCCTTAGTATAGTTATGGGTGAAGCGAACACAAGATACTTTCAAGACTGGATGGGCCTTTTAATCTTGACAATGACAGAAGGAAAGTAGAGGATTGACTGAGGGAAAATCATCAGCAACAATTTCCATCTGTAACTACAGGTACCCATGATGAAGAAGTTCCACATGACTTCTTACTTGGTCTATCTCTTCGCTAGTTCAAGATCATTCAAAGGATTGTCTCTCACGCAAAACATTGCTACCAAGGTGCCTGCATTCGAGAAACTTCCACAATTGGTGATTGATTTTGTAAACTCAAGAGTGTAATGTACTTTGAGAGAACACATGAGATAGCCATTTTATTCCATTTCCCCCCTCACAAGTTTGCCTCCATTCCCACACTATCTACAACTTTTTTTTAAGCAATCAATACAAGAAGAAGGAGTTTCTATCCTTTTTTTTACTAAGGGATTTATTGATACTTTGTGCTCATAAATTATAATCGGTCTTGTTGTTATTTACATAGTTATTTCTTCTCGTAAATGCATGTGTAGAAATTTCTAACTAGTGTGTGCAGGAATCTGATTTTCTACCTGCAACATTAGTTCTCCTATCTCATTTCTCACTCCCCTTTCCCACTTTACAGATAAAGTCCTCTCTAGCAAGAAATTGTTGTCTTTTCCACAGGTTCAGTGGAGTGCCCCTGTTGGATCCCTGGCCACAAGGCCACTAGGAAAATCCACCTTTACACACACATGCATATATGGCAGCTACACCGGCTAAGTAGAGGGACTTAGATTCCTAGAGCATTGGCAAGAAATCCACAAGTTTGTCCACCCAAAAAAATTTCTCGCCAACATGACACTACACATGTGTCCAATTTATTCATCCAAGAGATTGTTAAATTGCATTGATTTCCTAAAAGTATTCTTTTAGATCATGATACTAAGTTCTTAGGTTTTTTTGGAGAATAATATAAAAGAAGTTGGGTATTGGTTTGATATTCACTTCAACATGTCATCCACAAATGGATGGGAAAATTGAAGTGGTTAATATGATTCTTAGGAATTAGTTAAGATATTTGGTTGGAAAGAAATGCAAATAATGGATTTATCTTAGTCATAGGATGAATCTTCATACTATAAATAATTAGTTAATAGAAACATCCCGGGAGGTGTTCTAGAATTAAGAGAGATTGTTGACATAAAGGGATAAAAAAAGAGTGTTGATGGTGAATAACATGTTGAGTATATGTTTGATTTATACAAATAATTTTTTTTCACCAAAAATTACAGCCTCTAAATTATCATGCATGAAAATTAGAATTTTTGGGCAACCGGGGACTGTCTCCAAGTGCGGGACTTGCAGCTTGAGGCAAACCTTTGGAGAAGGCCAAATTCCTCTATTTCATGGACAAGGAGAATCCACAGAACACAACCTAATCTAATGCTAACACTACTCCTAAGCTATTATACTCTAAAATATCCAAGGGATTAGGGAGAGAGATATGCAGAAAATGAATCTTAATGTAAAAGGGCAGTGATAGCACCAAAATGAAGGTGGAACTCATCTAATTCTAAGTGACACATATGCAACTTAAAAAAAAAGGGGACCATGAAGATGCACACAATTCTAATGTGAAATAGTGAAAGGATACAAAACACACAAGAGAGAAAATATATTCACACCAAACACAAAATGTTTGAATGAAAGAGAGAAACCACACTTGCATTAATTGATCCTTTACCATTTACATGTAGAGATGAGGTAATAAAATCTCCATTGCGAGTTATAGAGGTTGGAAGCATAAAATTTCAAGTTTTCCAAAGAAAATACCAAAAAATTATAAGGAATAAAATGAGAGATAACCATTAAAATGTGCCTAAGTGTTGTCATGTGTTTTTGCAAGGGAAAACTTCAGTGACAAAACATGACAACTTTACCCTAGTGTCAAAATTTTACTTTTAAACCCTCTCGAGCACTTCTCCAAATTAGTTCCCCCTTTGTGTCAGGCCTATCCCAATCCTCTGAGTGATCATATGTGTGGTAATTACCTTTCCTATGTGTTGGAAATATGAAAACAAGTTCATGAAGTTCTTCCAAGACAGTGCTTCTCAAGGAAGTTTCTTCAGTAAACCTAGAAAGGCTATTTCTAGCCTATCTGAGACATGTGTGCATCCTCTAGAGTAGATTTGAAGGCCCAAATTCATCGGGAAATGGTATTGAGGAGCTAAGATAATATTTCAAGTGATTTAGGAAATTTTAGGGAAGATTTTAAGTTTTAGGGACAAGTTCAGTAAAAGTGGATTTTTGAAGGTGAAGGAGCTTATAATTCAAAAAGGCACCTGAGCTTCAGAAGATGATTATGGGAGCTCCGGAAAGATTTAGAGGGAAAAAAATATACCATTGGAAATATAATTCAATACTATAAATGATGGTGATTTCAAAATTTTCACAAGACCAAGGAGACTTCTTTCCACAACCCATTTTTGGTAGGCACACCTTGCGGTCCTGAGAAAAAGGCTATATTTTAGGGAGTTCTAGGAATAATAATATCATGAGACCCATACCATTCTTATAAAAATGATTTTTTTAGTCAAAATAATATAAATAAGTGCCAAAAAATATCTCTTGGAGCTCCGACAACTTCATCTTTAAGCTCTCTCTCAAGGTACGCTCTCGTAGTTAGAATATTTTTTAGGTGGACACATGTCAGTCACGACACTAAGGCATAATTTTTTCCCCCTTACTTCCCATACCAAGGGGATAATGGGGATAAAAAATTGTTCCCCATGCCCAGTTGAGCCCTTAGACCCATTACATGACCCTAGGAAGCCTCAGTAAGCCCTCTTTTCAAGTTTTCTAACCCCTGCCTCGTGCAACCTCAGCTTGCCACTTTTCATCATAAGGATGAGGCAAAATTTTTTTTACCTTATGTCCCATTCCAAGGATATAATGGGGACACAAAAATTCACCCTCTCCCCTTTCCCCCTCATGATCTCTCACATGACCCAAACATAGTCCCTGGGTGCTAAAAACTAGCTCTTTTTCCTCATCCGCCAACAAATCAATGATCACCACTTGTCATCATAGGGCTAAGGCACAATTTTTTTTCCCTTATTTCCCATCCCAAGGGGACAAAAAAATGCACCTATGAGCAATTTTATTGGAAAACCAAAAAAATGACTAAGTCCCTAACTCTCATGTGCTTCCTCCCTCCATCCTCCACTCCATGAATGCATCCACTCATGCTCACCACCACTCACAACTTGAAAGCACAACATGAAAACATAAAGTAACCTCCTTGGCAGATATTAAATCAATTTTTAAAGCTGGTTCATAACATTCAAGCATGAAAAAATCCTCTGTTGTGCCCTATCTCCCTAATCAAGTTTTGCTCATATCTCATGTTCCCAAAATTCGATTGCCATGAGATTTGAACCAATGGATTCTTTGTGTGAAATCCTTTAAGAAGAGTATTTTAATATCATCATTCATGACCTCATATATTTTTTATAGCCACATGAATTTTCCCACAAAAAATCACTTTTTCTCAGATCTACTCAACTCCAACGAACAAAATCCCCTGGAAATTGGAGCAGAGATTTGAAATTAATTATATAAAATTTTGTAAAAGATTTCATTCGAATCCAAAATCAAGAAGACAAATTTATATTTTTTGTAATTCCCTACCACATATCTTACTAAAAATAGTAAGTTTGAGGAAAATTTGGTTTCCAGTTTCTCAAGATACTCCTTTAAGTGCAAAACATTCAAGAGTGGAAAAATTGGCAAAAATTAGCAAAATTAGCTAAATGGGAACCCACATGAAACATGATAAAAATAATAAATGGGTGAAATGAGATAAAAGAGGTCACATTTCATTCCTTCACATATTCTCAAATGATCCTAGTACTTACAAAGGTCTCGAGGCATCATTTTGATCACATTTGCAGAAGAGAACACCGCAGGGCACAACAATTGTAAACGAGAGGCATTATGTAGTCAAAGGAGAATTAAAAAGAGCCAAGATCTCAGTTGAAAATCCAATCCAAGGTGGTCATTTTGACTTGTCAATCATGTTATAACCATCCACATCTCCTTGTTGAGCTCAATGTGTTATTCAGTGGGTGAACTCGGTGTGTTATTCAAGGTGAATCGGATGCGGTGAGCATAATGTGTCTCAAAGAGGAAATTATAATTTTGGAAGTTCCAATAAATCTCCACCTGTCACTAAGTGATTACCATCTCTAAGGATATTTTCTCATGATAATTGTAATGAAAAATTCATGCCTATAGGAGAGTGAAAGATGAATTATGACTCATATGGATTGGTTCCTAATTTTGGTCATAAATGTCCTCGAGGTGGCAGAATCATCATGGTTGCATTATATAAATAATAGTTTCTAGTCCTCATTCATATTCAGATTTTCATGGTTTTTTTGAGTGTGTGAAGAAATACTTCATTGCTACAGTGGTATAGTGATCAAGCACTTCTTACTTCTTCACTCAATGTACCTAATGGAATAAAATTGTTGATCATTCAGAAGGAGGTTTCTCATGGTGCAAAAGAGTTCAAGGCTGTAAGTGTTCATCATTGAGGAGGAGTATTCTTTCAGTATAGAGGGCCAGAGTTCTTCATTCAGATTTCATGACTGCATCGAAGCATTTTGTTGGATCATCATGGGAGTGGATTTTCTTCATGTTTGGAGCTTCTCATCTCCTCCATCCTCCCGTCTTTCTCCCTCTTCCTTATCTCCCCTTCCTAATTCTTTGTTGAGTGTAATTATCATATTTTGTCCTATTCACTTAAGTGACATATTTTTAATTTATAAAATTATTTTCTCAAAATTATAAGAAAAATACTAAATTTGTATTTTCTAATGTAAAATGAAAGGTCGCAAGTGGAATATGAACATGAAGAGTCGTGTGGGGGGAGATGAGAGGTAAATTCACATTACTATAAATTTGGATGGTGTCTCCATTCCAAGGGGTCCTAAAAATGCTAGATTTTGATAGCACCTATGTTTTAGCAATTGTGGATTATTTTTGTTGAGATTTGTATCATCAATGTATAAGAAATAAAAGCTACATTTCTTCCATTCCCCTTTTCCTATGTATTCCTCCATTCTCTCTCTTATATACACTTTGTAAGTAAAGTGATTAAAAAGAGCTTTGTATCTTCAATGAATTGGCCTCAGAGAAATGTGTGTCTATGTGGGTTTTATTTGTCTCACTAATAGCTTCATTTTTTCTTTCCTCTATATTGAATGTTGAACTACTTTGGTTATTAAGTGTGAATTCTGCTTATGCCTACTCACAAAAATAATCTTCCTTTATCTAATTTCTCTCCTTCGCCTCTCATCACTGTGAATTACTCCCTTGTACCTCATACAAGAACTTTTCCATAGGTTTAGTGGAGTGTTCCTGTGTGATCCCTGACCTATCTTGCCAACCCATAAAATTTAGATAGGAATATATTTGTTTACATTCAATAATGAGAGCTGCACCATTCAGTACATAGGGGCATAGCCCTATGGACGTTGGTTGAAATACATAATTTTTCATATCAAAAATTTTTCTCACCAACAACAAACACTTACATTTATTCCATTCATGGAAGGGAGAATAGAAAGAGAAGAAAGAAGAAAGGAATGCCTTGCTAGAGTACCTAGCTTCTGAAATTGTGCTGGACAAACATGGGCGTCATGATTTTTTATAGAGTTAACTTGTAGTACAAACATGGGCTCCATTAGAAGAGAGAAAACAAAAACAACATGGTACATTGATTCCAGTGCATGCCATCATATCATGCAAAAGGATGCCATACTTCATTAAATTTTGGTGGTCGGGGTGGTTGGTCATCTAGTTCATGAACAAGCGTGACTGTGAGATCTTCCATGGAATTTTTATGCCTCGATGGTTTCCTGCATATTTACTTTGAATTTCCATGTTTCTTGAATGATGAGTGGAGTCTCCTTTGCTTAGTGGTGTTTGAGTGTTTCTACACTCTACCATTAGACACTCCTCCCATGCCAAGGAGGCCTTTTTTTCTTTGTTTCCATGTGACACCATACCTGTAGCTATGTTCCTTTGTTTCGTGGCATTGACAACCCGTAGAATAATATGATTTAGGGAAATCTTACACAACCCAAAAATTAATTGTTCTATTTTTCTCTTGTTATATTAAAGTTTGGGGTCCCTTTATAATACATTAGAGCTCAGCATCTAAGCTAAATGAGGGCCTTTAATAATTAAAAATTTGAGTGAGCCCACAAAAATTTTTAAGGTTACGAGATCCCAAGTTCATGAAAAAGTGACAAGAATCACATTTGTACTCCATACACATGTCGTGATTAGACATAACATTTCCCCATGAAGCCTAAATGGACACAAGAGCCCAAGTTGATGCAAAGGGGACATATGGTAGAGTCAGACTTAGTCCATATTGAAGTGGGACCCAAACATTTCTTTTGTCGTAGTGCTCAATTAAAAGGTGGATGTGAGGGACTATGTAATCACAATATATAGAATTTCACGGGTCTAAAATATCATGAAGAGACCCTTAAGCCCATGAAGGTGAGCACCTGTGATCTTGACATGTGTCACAATTATTTAGGGGGTTGATGAGCCTTGTTAATTCCTATGTAAAACCCATTTGTGTTTCATTGTTTTGTACTTGGATTGATATTAGCATTTTGTAATTAATGCTTTAATATATTTAGAAGGAAGTTTTGTGCATAAACCTTGTTCATTTTCATCTTATCTATGATTCTTTGATGTGTTGAAATGAATTTGTATATGCACTAAAAATGTGGATAAATTACTTATCTTAAGCTTAGCACGGGACACATGTATAGACGAAACATGACTCATCTAAGCATTGGCACAGGACTCACTTCAAGTGCAGTGCAGGACACATGCTACAAAGTGTACGAATCATGATAAGGAAGCACATGACTCGTATGAAAGAAGCAAAGGAATTTGACAACGAGGAGATGAACAAATCTAGTCAGCACACAAGTTGTATGATGAAAGTAACATTGAATGTGTACTATTATCTAATCATCATGTGACTTGCACAGATTATGAAGACTCCAACTTAATAACAAGTTCAATTGGAAACATGGAGCAAATAGACAACACAAACTATTAGTCACCATTATTCAAGGGATTCAAATACATGAGATTTGAAATCCTATGAAATATCTAAATCATCTAAGGTGAGCATTGATTGAGGACTCCACTCGGAGTTAACAAGCCAAACCTAATACAAAGTGCGACATGCACTTACTCTTTCAAATTTGTAACTTCTTAATGAGCATTTGTTCTCGTAGAAATTAGTTAGTTAATTATTAGTTAGCTTTTTCAAATAACCAATCCTCTTTTAGAGTGACAAGAACTGAACCTATTATAAAAAAGTGTTTGTAATAGAATTATTATGGTTGGTTGTTGATGAAAAAAAATATTATATTACATTCAATAATGTTCATGATTCTTCATAAAACCTCTATGGTGTAATTTTCAATCCTGAAATTGGATCAGAGGGAAGGAACAAGGGCCACTCCTCCCCAATGTGAAGGGAAACATTGATTGTTTCTTCAATATTTTAATTTGACAAATCATTCCAACATTTTCAACATTTTAATTCATAAACTTAGTAATCGTTGTTTTATCATAACAACCATTTCTTAGCTAGACAAGTTTATAAAAAATATTTAGATTAATCTAGTAATTAAAGCATGCTCAGAACAGTTTCAACTATCTTCTTTGTTGTAAACAACCTCAAACACCACCCTGTATTGACAATAATGAAATAATTAAAGTACGAGTATCAAATACACTCGTAAATTTTTGGTGTTGTTATCGGGGAATCCTAAGGTGCTAGCAAAGATCAAGGTACTAACTTGCGTACTTCCTGATAGCCTGGTAAGTTTACATTTATAAATCTATTTTCCATAATCTTTCTTTTGAAATAAAATACCTTATAATGATGACAATATTATTTTCTATGCTTTGAAGTATGTGGAACACAAGTAATCAGTTAAGCACTTATAGTTAGGAGATTTTTATTAAGCACGGTAGGATTTTATGTTTAGACCTAGTGACTGTATAGGTAGATTTTTTAGAATAAACTTACAAAACCCCCCTCAAAATCAACATGTGGAGCAACTTGAGCAACAAGGAAGGATGGTTGATGGAGTGGAGAATCCAAATGGTGGAAACAATGAAACCCCCCACTAGGATGGACATTCACCTATCCCATAGAACTAGACCCTAATGAATAACATATCTCTTTTAATTTTACCAACATTTAGGGGACTTGTCTCAGAAGATCTTGACAAATTTTTGTTTGAGTTCAAAGTATTGTTATAGACTTATGACTATACCTCAGACACTTGACAATTAAATTTATTCCCCTCAACTCTCAAAGATACATCCATGAGGTGGTTCATGGGCCTAAAACCCAACTCTATCCATACTTGGGAAGATATGGAAACAGTCTTTTAGGAAAAATACCAAGATTACTATAGGGTTATGGACCGAAAAGAAGAATTGTTCAGGGTACAAAAAAGGAGGATGAGAGTGTTGAAGACTATCTTAATCGATTCCTCTTCCTTCACTGGATGTGTGGTACAAGTATTGACATTACTCTTTTAAAAAATATATTCCTTAAAGGTTGGATGGAGACACAAAAGAGGCCTTTAATCTAATGGGAAAAAGAGACAAGAAAAAGTTGGGATTCACTGATATCATTGACCTTTGTAGAAACTATTCTCGAACTCACCTATAATTTTGAAAACAAAAAGGTAAGATTACTAATGGTTACATATCTAAACTAAGAGAAGATATTGCAAATTTAAGAATGGATCTCTTAGTTCAACTTAACTCAACTATGGATAGGGAAAAATCTAGGAATATAGATCCATTATTCATATACTATCTGAGATGTAGAAATAAACATGGGCTTAATGATTGTCCTTTAGATAAAACAAATATTTGTCTTATCTGTTACCTGAAGCATGCCATTGATCAATGTGGATTGTTTCCCTTTCTAAAGAATCACTTAAAACAAAATACACAAATTGAATCTAAGGTTAATTATGTAGCTTAGAGGCAAGGAGGGAACTTTCCTTCAAATCAACATCAATATTATGCTCTGAAAACACAATGGGTTCCAAACCAATGGAATATACCATGGTCATACCCCCAACCTTAGGGGATGGAATATACCATGGAGACCCTGGAAGTCCAATTGTTACAGTTTGTATTGGAGATGTGAAGATTTTAAATGTCCTAATTGAATTAGGGGCTAAAATCAACATGATGACTATTGATACCTTGTCCACATTATCTCTTCCTGGTCCACAATCAACTCTAATTGTGTTACAAATGGCTGGCCAATTTGTTGCCAAATCCAAAGGGATCAAAGTGGATGTGACCATCACAATTGAAGCATGGGATTATTCGATAGATTTTATGGTTATTAAAACAAAGAATAAGAAAATTTAATACCCCATAATTCTAGGATGCCCTTGGTTAGCCAAATTTTTTATCTCTTATTGATTATAGAACAAGAAACATGATAATTACAAATTTGGACATGATTCAAAGAAACTATCTATATATCTAGCCACAAAACCTTTCACCTTTGAAGACAAACAATGATGGATGGAGGATTCAGAGGAATTAGAGGATGTTACTTCCTCACTAGTCATGGTTATAATTCAAGAACACTCAGAATAGATTCATAATTGGTATCCTTCTGAATTGCAATCACAACCATCGAAGATAAAGGAAGATATGATATATGAGAACATGCAACCAATAATATGTCCTTTCTCTCTAAACATCGATATGAATGAGTGTGTCTTTCACAACATCACTAAAATCCAAATATTTCTTCCCCATAAATGCCCCTTGAATTAATTACTGAGAGAATACCCGGTGGTAAATTCTCTCTATTCAAACACAAAACAACTACCTATTTTTCTAGGAAAAACATTGGCAGTTAATAGTTGTTTGAATAGTCGAGAGGAGAATATCCTATTCAAGCTTCTATGTTCTCATCCTCAAGATTTTTCTTGGGAATATAGTGACATGAAGGGTATTCATCCCAATATTTGTACACATCACATTTATACAATTGATTCCAGATCATTCAGGCAGACATAAAGGAGCATAAACCCTGCCTTAAGAGATATTGTAAAAACTGAGATTGAGAAATTTCTTCGGGTAGGATTTATCTACCCAATTTCAAACAGCCAATAGGTCTCCCCATTAATTATATTTCTTAATAATAATGATAAATTGAGGGTTTGTGTGGATTATAGGGAGTTAAATAAGGTAACACATCGAGATTATTTCTCTTTAACTTTTATTGACCAAGTTTTGGATAATTTTTCCCCAAAAAGGTACTCTCTAGGTGTGAGAAACATTAGTTATCTTTAAACCATGAGAAATTTATTTTCATAATGGAGCAAGGGATATTCTTAGGACATAATGTTTCAATTGAGGGAATTAAGGTAGACCCAGATAAGGTCAGTATCATTGTGCAACTTCCATCCCCCAAGAATCAAACTAAAGTAAGAAGCTTTCTAGGACATGTAGGTTATTATAAAAGATTCATTTCATATTTTAGTAAAATAACTTCTCTGGTGGTTTCCCTTTTAACAAAATATTTTGAATTTGAATGGACATAAGCATGTCAAAAATATTTTGACATCATCAAGGATAAACTAGTCAACACTCTAGTTTTAAGAGGTGCAAATTGGAAGTTGCCCTTCCACATTTAAATTGATGCTTCTAGTGAGGCAGTAGGAGTTGTGATCGGAAAACAAGAAGAAGGAGAGGCAATGTATGCCATCTAATACATTAGTAAAAAGCTCTCTCCAACTAAAAAAACTACACTACCATAGAAAAAGAGTTACTCGCATTTTTTTGTATGCAATTAATAATTTTTGCCATTACGTTATAGGTTATGAAGTAATTCTTCATACAGATCATTCCACCATTAAATATTTGATGAATAAACCCTTAGTACATGGAAAAAATATTAGGTGAATTTTGTTATTGAAAGAATTCAACATAAACATTATTGATAAACCAAGAAAATCAAATGTGGTGGCTAATTTTCTCTCAAGGATAATTGTTTCAGGTACAGAGGATCATGTCAATGATGATTTCCCATATGAAAATCTATTTACAATTTCAATTGTCTCTCCTTGGTGTACAAATATGGCTAAATACTTAGCTACAAGGAGGTTTCCATATTTCCTCACAGATAAACAGGGAAAATGGTTAATTAAAAAAATTGTTATGTATACATGGTTTAATGGAATTATTTTCAAAGGTGGACCTGATCATGTATTGCGCAGGTGTGTAGCTGAAGATGAGATCTTTGATATACACAGAGCATGTCATGATGAACCATCTGGGGGACACTATTCATTCAAAAGGATGATCCATAAGGTTTTGGGGATTGGATAATATTGGACTTCTATGCATAAGTATTTCAAAAAGTATGTGTGGCAATGTAACAAATTCCAACAGATGGCAAAACCAACATTTACAATTGAGATGCCACTCCAAACCCATGTAGTTCTAAAGCCATTTGATAAGTTGGGGTTGGATTTCATTGGACCAATTGACCCACCTTCTAAAGGGGAGTAGTGCATCTTGGTTTGTACAAACTATGTTACAAAATGGGCTGAGATGCAAGCTCTCCAATATGCAAGGGATGAGAAGGCAACAAACTTCTTGTATGGACACATTTTCCAGTGATTTGGAGCACTAAGATCAATTGTTTCAAAATAGGGACCCTAGTTCATGTTTAGTGTAATTATTCCTTTTGTGAAAACATATTAGTTAAGGCATAAGAAATCATTTCTATGCCATCTTTAATCCACTGGTCAAGTTAAAGTCACTAACAGGGAATTAGAGAAAATTTTGACTAAAACAATAGATCTCTCAAGGAAGATATGGGTTCAGAAATTACTTGAGGCAGTATGAGCCTACAACACCACCTAGAAGATAACCACATGATTCACTTCATATGAGTTGGTCTATGGGAAGAAACCTATCTTCCCCATCGAGTTTGACATTCGGACCTTAACAACAATTGTTAGGGAATTGAGTTGTAAGAAGCACAACAAGCAAGAATTATGTAGTTAAATGAATTGGATGAGATGAGGTTATAAGAATTACATAAAACAAAGATAATCTAACATCAGAGACAACTGTGGCATTAAATTCATATCAAACAAAGGAACTTGCAAAAAGGGGATCAGGATATACTATTTGATTCAAAGTACAAAGAGTTTAAGGGGAAGTTACAGATAAGATGAATGGGCCCATACCATGTTGATGAGGTCTTCAATAAAAAAATAGTGTAACTCATCCCATATGATGGAGAAATAATGGTGATGTCGGTCAATGTTCATAGGATATGACTATACCAAAATCCAACATCAAAAGAAGAATTCACAAAGATGTTAAAAGATAATTCAACTCTGAATTGCTTGGACAATGTTGCCTTGTCCAAGTCAACTCAAGGCTGAAGCAATTTATGAATTAAAATAATAAATAGGGGATGGCTGAAAACAAGAAATGGCAATCATCTTCCTATGAAGGAGTGGTTGAAAACAATAAATGATAACCATTCCTTCTTAAAAAAAGAAAGAACAAATATTTGAAAATAAAACATGGGTGGCTGAAAACTAAAAATGGTGGTCACCTAGGAATCATGCCATGAATAAGTGTATCAAGACAAGGTGTAGAGAAAATAATCTAATGTTGAATAAAAGATGTAGTATTTTTTAGTCCTATGCATTACAAAATGGGAATTACATTTCGCCATGAACCTTTAATCCTGGTTGAATTGTTATCAGATACAAAATCAATGGCAATCTTCGAGAAAACGAGATGGCTAGATTTTATGCTCTCGTATGAATAATTCAACACCAAGATGACAGAGGAATTTGTAGCAAACCTTATGGAAGGATACTCAAGAGTAAAAGGTACAAAAATCTTATTTAGTTTTTCCATTATTAGTCAAATTTATGGTATTCCAAAGGAAGGCAAATTAGTAAATTTTAGGACTCCTTACTCTCAAATTATTAAAATGTTTTTTTGTGGGGAAGAAAGAAAAATTGGAGTAGTTTTTTATAACAAAGGGAAATCCAAGGGCATCAAAAGAAGCAATTTCCCTGAGACGTGGGTAGATGTAGAAAAATGGGTAATAAAATATCTTACTTGTGAAAGCCAATATGAGGTTATCCTTAGCCCAGTCCTGAGAATTCTCATCCACATATGCCATGGAAAATCCAAAGACTAAAACAAAATTAATCTCCCACAGTTTCCGTTTGACTTTGTTTCCTCTGCCACTGAGAAATTCCATTGGGGTTCCCCATATCTAAAGTTCCAAGGGATCATTCACCTTATTTGTAAGTGTCGTCTCATTAAGAATCATAATGGGATCAAGAAGTGGATCAAATTTCAAAATAAATATGCCTTTGAACCTGTTATAGTTCGAGAAATGTGGCCCTCCATCCCAACCAGATAAAAGAAAAGGATTAGGTCATCCATACCAACCCAGACTATTGAGGAACAAAAAACTGAAAATGTCCCCTTATAGGAGGAACAAAAGGCAACAACTCCATATGCCTTTACATCCCCTCTAGACCATGTTTTTGAACTAGATATTGTGAGCATGACAACCATTTTTGAGGAGTCCCTCCTACCTAAAAAAGGAAAGGAGCATATGCTTGAAGGTGAGCCTAGCTCACCTGTTGATACTGAAACCTGTATCCCTCAAGTGTTATCCATTTCCAAAGAAAATTATGAGCTACATCAAGCTCAAGAAAGGATTAACCAATTGCAGCTTGTCCTACAAACAAAAGATGCAATCATTTCCCGATTGGAGGTAGACATAGAAAGTAGTATTCAGCAACTCCAACAAACATCAGAGCATAAAAATGGAATAATCAAACAACTATAACAATTTTTAGAAGAAATAAAACAAATAATTCAATAAATACAGCCTAAAATAGAAGAAATGTATGTTAAATTTGCACTTTTACAAAGAGAGAAAGAGAGAGCAGAGCCTATAACTACCATTGACAAAATGATTCAAACAGACTATATATTTCCACAAATTATTATATTAAGAGGGATGGTTAAATGGATGCAAAAGTGTCATGATCTTAGAAAAGTAGCAGATGAGAACAATATATTGAGAGAAGAAAAGGAAACACTCCAGGATAATATGATTGTTCTTTGCCACTTGTATGAACAAGCCCTTGCTTGTAGAGCACCCTCCAATTTTTATGCTATATTTTTGAAGGAATAATTTTTCAAATGGCAAGCATCTAGAATCTGCTCCACCGGATCCCCAAATTTTGAGAATGACAAACAATTAATGGGAGCATATACAACATCTGATACAATTGGGAAAAATCTACTATGTGAGTTTGATGCTCATAAATTTCTTCTCCCTAAACATGTAGAAATACCAATTAAGTTGTATGTACGAGAAGTTCAGTTAAGATCTGTTTTTCCACATTGAGGCATTAATCCATATGGTAGGATCAAAGGGTGGATTAAACAAAAGAAGAAATTAAATCATGCCTCCTAATGAGGCATGATCTTCTAGCACCAGAAAGATTCTTAAGGAAATATACTACTCAGATTGATTGCCTCTAACTGGTGGATAAATACAAAGAAAACATCTCCACATGTGTATCTAATTTCAGGGGTATGTACTTCCAAATTTTAATATATCCTTCTTTTTTTGCCAAAAACGATATGGATTACTTCAAGAATTCTGGAAAAAGAAAGAGGTTATATCTCCAACTAACTTCTGATGGTCACTTAAGAGAGAAAAATAAATATGTTAGATAATACTAGAAATGCAGGAAAAATGGGTAGGTGTGAGATTTCGACCACCATTGATATCAACACCATTGCCTAGATTGAATAACACATAGGACCAACCAACTGAGAGATAAAAAAATATGGATGGAAACAATGGTCAAATTTTCTAGGTTCAACAATCCAAAAGAGGAAACATGGCTTACCTTCACCAATGAATACAATTACACAAGAATAGTAGAAGCCTTTAACAGAAACCCTATAGCAGGAGGACCTACTAATCTTTAAGTGTGGGGGAGTGATGAGCCCTGTTAATTCCTATGCACACCCCTTTTGCAGGGTTCATTTTAAGACACCTCTATAAAATTGTAGGTGGAAAATACCTGGCGAATATCCCCGTAACCAGTTTCAGTGAAAGGTGAATTTGACAGTATTCCAAAACAAAAATTTCACCTGGTTTTTCATGGCTCCATCAGTGACGTGCGATAAAAGGACGTCAGTAATCACTCCTGACGCGCGTCAATGTAACGTCAATGGTCTTGACTGATGCGCATTACTGGCTCCTATAGATGCGCGTCACTGGATCCTATTGATGCATGTCACTAACTCATATTGACGCGCGTCACTGGCTCCTACTGACACATGTCACTGGCTCTTATTGACGCACGTCACTGGATCCTATTGACGCGCGTCAGCTAGGACTATTGTCGCGCGTCAGCTAAGACCTTTGACACGCGTCAATTGAAGCCATTGACGCCTGATTTAGCCTATAAATACCCTTCAACCGGTCATTTTCTCATTTTCACCTTCCCGCTCTTGAATTTTTGTAGGTCTCAATCGTTGTCAAAGACACAAGTACAACTATAATGTCGACTTCACATGCTTCCCAACTACAAGTTCAGCAAAAAAATCAAGAGAATCTAATTCAATCGATTTCCAAGATCAACTACAGGAATCCCTTATGCCCTCACATCCATACTGTTTTAAAGATGTCTTCAGAATATAAAGATTTGATGGATGCGTGTGAATTTACAGGGCTCGTTAATATGCCCCATTTCGAAACAGATCTGGATATTTTGAATTACCTTATGTCATCCTACAATTCAGAGGACGGCATTTTTTATGTGACTCTGAACGATGGCCGAATGTTCCAATTCAGTATCGAAGCAAATGACATCCATCGGTTTACGGGCCTTCCATTCAAAAATTTACCAATTGTTACAACCAAGGCAACACTCGTGGAAGAAGACAAGAAATTTCTCGAATCAACGTTCGGTTTCCATGTTGATTGTAAGTATAATTCATTTTAATTCATATTTTTTATTCTGTTTTTTATTCTGATACAATTTGTTGTTTTAAATTTATAGTAATTTTCACTGTTTCACATTTGCAGCCCATGTCAATAAATCCAGGCGCGGTGTCTAAGATGTAGCATTTCTGAGTACATGTAATTTTTGCAATGCTAGGGTCTAAGATGAGTTTTGTAACTTTGTTTGACCTGATGAGTGCAGTGGAAAACTGTGTACTTGAAAGTATACTGGCGTGGGCAGAGTTCAAACAAAAAAAAGATCTTAAGAAAACTGATGGAACCAAGAAGGGGAAATTAATTGATGTTCCCAAACTTGATGATGCAAATCAAGCAGGGGGGAAGAATTTTGATCAATGTACTTTAATATTAACGGAGGGTGACTCAGCCAAGGCTCTTGCTGTAAGTGTTTGTGCCTTGAATCAGGGAAATGTGAATACTGAATTTGGTAGTATTGTGACATGTTTCGACATCACTTTCCAATTTAATTTTTTGTTATTTTAGTTATCTTTATCCTATCAGGTGGCAGGAATATCTGTTGTTGGTCAAGATTATTATGGCATGTTTCCTCTCAGAGGTAAGTTGCTCAATGTCAGGGAAGCTACCACTCACCAACAAATGGAGAATAAAGAGATAGTAAATATAAAAAAAATCCTTGGTCTACAGGAAGATAAAATATATGACAGCATTAAATCTTTAAGATATGGCCATCTGATGATAATGACAGACCAAGTACATGATCTTTGTCTAGCGCTGTTTAGTTTCTGCTTAATTCTAACACATCCTTTCTAGTGAGATCCTTTTTGACTTGTCCTTTGTCTCTTAAAGGACCATGATGGTTCCCACATCAAAGGATTGCTGATCAATTTCATACACCATAACTGGCCATCACTACTTAAAATTCCTTCATTTGTTGTGGAATTTATCACTCCTATTGTCAGGGTAAATGTTCCCCCTGTATTTGGTTGAGTGTATTGAGACTCTTTATATTTGTTTTTAAGCCTCAAGAGGTTATGTATCTCCATGTCTAATTTTGGCACATGTTGATGTAGGCAACTCACAAAAATGGAAATGTGTTATCTTTTTACACCATTCCTGAGTATGAAGCTTGGAGAGAATCATTGAGTGGATCGATAACTGGCTGGACCATAACGTACCACAAAGTAATGCTAGTTTGTTTTCTCTTTATATGTTTTAAAGTTATGGTTTTGTTCACTTGCTGATTAGGTATCACTTGTTGCTTGGACCATACAGGGTTTGGGCACAAGTACTTCTAAAGAGGGCAAGGAGTATTTCATAGATCTGGACAAGCACAAAAAAGATTTTGTGTGGGTTGATGAGAAAGATGGAGATGCAATTGAGTTGGCCTTTAGTAGGAAGAATATAGAGGCCAAAAAAAACTGTCTGAGACAATTTGAGGTAGTTAGGCCAGGGGAGCAAGGTGAAATGAAATCTGAATTAAAATGATAATCATTTCAACACTAACAAGTTAACAGTTGCCACCTTTCCCTTTGGAGAACTTAATTGGTTATGATTTTCAATCCCATGTTAGTGAGTTTATTCTTCCTCATATCAATCAACTTATAGAATGGGAGAGAAGGGCTAAGGTTCTTATCAATGAGATTATTAGTCGTTATGAAAATTATTGGCAACGGGATAGTTTATACGCTGCACCTGATCCAAATTTGCTGTCGCATGGAGATGCGACAAATCAAGAAGAAAGAATTTTAAAAAATCTGGACAGTGCTGCAGAAGATCTTATAAGTTCAGGGGTTATTTCTGGTGTTGGGGAAAGAGGTACAGCCACAGTGGAAGAAGCCGTTGGGGAAGAGAGCAGAGGAGTAGAATTGGATAAAGAAAAAGAGGGTTTTGAAAACTAGAAACTTTTATTATTGAGGAAACTTTAAATATTGAATTTGAAAACTTCTACTATTGAGTATGTACTATGGTATTTGAATTTAATTATATTGATTTATATACAATCTTTAATTTTAATTGTATTAGATGGCGATTATCATGAATTATATGTATGTTTCTTGTTTACTTGCATTGTCATGAATTGTATGTGGACGTAGATGATGAATGATGATAATTGATAATTAATGATAGATGATGATGAAAGATGATGAATGACGATAATGATATGATATATATGGACGATGATCAATTTAATGTGGACGTAGATTTATCATCAAACACAGTAATTCTTCTTCTCTAGACTTTTGAACTTGTTTTAAGATAATTATTCTCTATACTTGTAACGATATGATCATAATGTCATTAGAATGGATATAGATGATAAATAAATGTAATGTGTTATAATGGATATAGATGACATTAATGATTAGAATGGATATAGATGACATTAGAACGAATAGAATTGTAATGATATGATTATGAATTATTTTAAAAAAACGGAATTGTTTTAATAAATTTAAATTAGATAAATAATTGTGTTAATAATAATTGTAGTGTCAGGACTCAGGATATGATAATGATATGGTGATGATATGATATATATGGATGATGAGGAATTTTATGTGGACTTATATTTAAAATTGTATAATGTATTGTTTATCCCACAGTTAAAAAAATATATCAAAGGATTTTGCACATATAAAAAATAAATTAAATATAATTCTAAGAAATCAAGAAAGAATCATCACTGGTAAGAAATTAAACATAATTGCAAATATGATAGGGTTTAGCTTACCTCTTGCGTATTAGATTGATGTGAAATCATCAAGGGTAACGTGCTAGATCTTTGTTTTACCTGACATTGTAGATAGAGGGGTGAGTTGCCTGACATTGTCAGTCCTGAGAAGTGCCAGCAACATCTTTAAATATATAGACCAACAATATCTTTAAATAAATGTAAATATATAGAATTAGACCTGTAACATCTTTAATGATAACAAGAGCTGAAAAAATGTAAAGTAACAAACAATAAGATTATGTTGAAGAAGATACCTATTTAAAATTGAAATCATCACCGGTAATGTGCTAGATCTTTGTCTTAAAAAAATTCAACACAAAAAATGGATTAGTAGATAGATGGGTGAGTTGCCTGACATTGTCAGTCCTGAGAAGTAACAGCTTCCTCGGACGGATGTCAACCCACGTTTTCAAAAAATAAAAAGATTGTATTTAACTAAATGTATATACATAGACCTGTAACATCTTTAATGATAACCAGAGCTGAAAAAAATGAATAGTAACAAACAATAAGATTAAGGGGAAAAAGATACCTCCTTAAAGTTGAAATCATCACTGCCACTGGTAATGAGCTAGATCTGTGTTTTAAAAAAACCCAACACGAGAAATGTATTAGTAGATAGATGGGTGAATTGCCTGACATTTTTAGTATATAGACCTGTAACATCTTTAATGATAAAGATAAAAGATAGATAAAGAAGATACCTATTTAAAGTTGAAACAATCCATTATCAATAGCTTCATCAAACTCGATGTTGTCTTCTGTAGAATGTGACGAAGAGCCAATTACACTCTCAAGGTTGGGAATATTTGTACTTGTAGCTGTATTATTCACACCTCTTCTTTCACAAAGGGAATTCCAGTGCGCAATTGCTCTGTCGAACGGAAAGGTTTCGATGGAGTATCGAGAAACATAACACCTCATGCAACTTTCCAGATTTTTATCCAACCTATTTCTCAGTTTTGATTTTATAAATGACAATGCACTGAAAACCCTTTCATCCTCCACAGACCCCAAAATCATTGTTTGGCATAACTCATATAATCTGAAATATTCACTGATATCTTCTTGTAAGATAGAACTTTGATAGATTCATCGCCACAGCCTTGTAATAGCACCACTTTCAGAAGGTTGATCTAAATTCTTATATTGGTTCCTCATTGTTGTTGCAAAATTTGTTGACTGAAACTTTAATAAATCGACATTCAGTATACCTTTGATTTCCATACCCTTGAGCTCTGACGTCTTTGTAAATTGTTCCATTATTGTACCCATTGATTTATGGAAATGCTTTCTGACAAAGTCTGCACGGCCACCTTTAGTATTCCAAAAATTAGGATTCATCACACCCATGGCTTCCAGAATTTTATCTTTACAGAAACGTTCCCTAATTTCTGATGACAAGGTTTCTGAAAATTTTTTAAGCTTTATTCTTGTTTCAACTATAACAGACTCAAACAAATTACGTGTCACGGGAACATCTTCTCGTTCCGATCCTGTAATATCTTGACGTTTTTGCAAAATGTGCATTGGTATTTCCCTCCCATTAACAGTGATGCATAGGTGATCGTGGATATTAAATCTCAAAAAGGTGTTAGGATTTTTAAGATCTAATAAATCTTTCCAATTTTCAAAAACAGGTGCATCAAAACTATCCTGGGAACAGTACAATATATCAAGACTTTGACATACCATTTTCCTCATCCGTATAAAATCCACAATATAGATTAATCTGCCCTGTGCATGCTTCATCAGTGTATTGATCTCCTTTAACATTGGAAGAATACCAACCAATGTAAGCAATGTCTCCAAATCAGTTAAACGGAACAACAAGTCCCTTGCCCTATCAACTTCATGACGGTATTTGTGCATGAAACCAACCAATGAAGGATACTCCTCACGAACTCTGCATGCAGGTTCATACAAAGAGATCCATCTAGTCTCCACATCCTTCAGAAGTTTTTTGCCATCTGTAATTCCAATTGCAAATTTTTGGAACTCGAGAAAACGCTTTAGGCTGCTTGACATATAGGCATGAAGTTCTCTTATAAGGTCTTCTAATTTAGCAACATTTTCGTGGTTGCTTACCATTTTATACGCTAAATTCATTATGTTAGCCATACAGTGAATTGGTAGCATATATGGGGCCACTGTTGTTTGTAATCTAACACAGAGCCCTGTTCGGTGACCCTGCATGACAGATGCACCATCTGCTCCAACGCATACCAACTTAGTAGCAATTTCATAATCAGTCATTCCAGCAACATCTTTCAAATGAGAAACAACTATTTTATATAGGTTTTCGGCATTGCAGTTTTCAACCATTTTCATAACACCCAACAGATGAGGTGTCCTTATATGATTTTCTAAAGTATAGATGTGGATACATACCCATGCGGTGTTGTCGATTGCTGTCACTTCATCAATTGAAAGAGAGATAAAGTTTGCTTTTTTTACATTCTCTTTCAAATCTTCCTTCTCTATCATCGAGAGGCATTTTGCCATTTCCCATCCACTAATTTCAGACCAATGAGACTAAGGTACATTCAGCATTCCGTTAAATTGATACAAAACTTTGAAATCGAGGAAATCTGAAATCGCTCTTCCTTTTTTTAGTATTTGAAAAAGAGTAGAGAATTGTATGAATTTTGCATGTAGATTTGTTTCTTTCATCTTACCAATATGCGATGTGATCGTTCCTCCCTTTTCCAACAAATGTCTGTGTTTTTTCTGCTCTGCCTCATATTCCGCTGCGTATCTAACATGCATGCATTATTTTTCAGTTTTCCACCTATGTGTTTTGATTTTCTGGCCATCCACCCCCGTTACAGTTAAATATTGTTTTCCACAATGTTTTTCTATAGTGTCCAGCTTCAGTTGCATTTTTTGTTGCTTTCCCAATTTCCACGTACATATTGTACATGTACATTCAGATGGGATTTCTTCAAAATTAGATGATTGTACAGGTTCAATAAACGGAAATTTAGCTGCCCAATCAAACTTGTATGTCCTGCCAATGGTCCACATATTCTTGTTCGTTTTCAATGCTTTACTTTTTTTAGTAGAATTTTGAGCAATATCACAATCACCTGGTTTCCTCTTTCTTGGACCGGAGTTTGATTTTGATTTTTGTCTTCCATTTTGCTGAGTGTTTGTATCTGTGATATCTAGCTGCACTTCTGGTTGCACCCCAACAGGAACAATATCTTCAAGATCTGGCATATTATCGTAGGTTTCATTTGTTTGACTTTGATACTGTGCAGAATGCATGTCCACCTCAATAATACCTTCCACACAGTCAGTATTTTGATTCTTTGTGGTGGCATCTATATGATTGGTATTTACAATATCTGTATCCACAGAGTTTCCAAAATACTTGAAGAGTGATTTCTGAGATTTCTTACTTACTTTTAGGTTATTCGTATTCTTTGAGCTGGCACCTTCCATTATTCTGAAAAGAGTCCTGCGTCAGCAAAAGAACCAAGTAGCGACTCTGTCTAGTGTCTGAGGTCTTGTCGCGTGTCCCCTGTCTGAGGTCTTTGTCACATGTCAACTCTGCACTTGTCGCGCGTCAACAACCCTTTTCCTGTCATGCGTCCAATGTCTGAATATATTGTCACGCGTCAACATTGCCCTTGTCATGCGTCTTAACTTCTTCACCCAAGTCATGCGTCAACACTTCCTCTGTCACGTGTCAGTACAGCTGTTGTTGTGTGTCAACAATGCCCTTGTCGACGCGTCAACACTGCATTTGTCGCGCGTCAACAATCACAGGCTAACAGTAATCTGAATCTCTGGTGCTTAAGGGTATGCGAGTTCAAATTTTCACAGTATTGGTAATTTGTTAAGCTACTTGAGGTATACTACCCGGTGAATCAGCTAGGTTTCTATAGGAGAAGGGCGAAAAGCCGAACCCCACCAAAACACTTATACTATAATTTTAGGCAAATAGGATCCACGACCCCCACCGAATTCATTCCCCTT